>VDFB02139613.1:0-64056 GCA_007258455.2 Sequoia sempervirens | reverse complement strand
AAGTGTTTAGAAAAAAAAATACTTCAATTTGTCAGCTGTTTCTTTGTCTAGTCTTCATTGTCCTCATCCTAGCTTTCGTTTTCATCAAGTCTCATGTCATTCTGGCAAGTATTGAGTGAGTTGTGAGAATTTTAGTGAATTCTAGGGTTGCTGGTTATGCATATTAAGTTGTTGTTCTGTCATATCAGCTTGCGTAAAGTCTATCTTTTGAGTTGGGTTTGGGTTGAAAGTCTTTGTGATCATTGAGGAGACATTATACTTTATTGCAGCATGGTTAGACTTTCTTATTCTATGTATTTGGCAGGCGAATCTCTAATTATTGTAAGCTGAATAGTAGTACTGTCACCAATCTTACTTCTTCTCTGTTATTTCATTGTAATACTCGCTGGATAAGTGGAAGAGGCTGGCTTGCTGCCTATTTACTTTGATTTGCATTGTAATATCTTACATCTCCGCCCTATGGTAGTTCCATTCCCACTCCGAGTTTGAAAGCACATTCTGGGTGTTGAGTTTACTTTCAGCATAATAGAAGATAGGGATCCTCTGACCATATGCTCATTGTCATCCGACGCATTCTTGGTTAGAGTTCTTTATTCAACATTGCTTTGAGATCCTCTGACCATATGCTCGTCGTCATCCGGCGCATTCTTGGTTAGAGTTGAATTCCGCATCGTTTTGGTTTAAGTGCTAACCCTAATGGATGTGTGTTGCATTGTATCTGTTATTGAAAAAATTGAAAAAAATGGTTCGGAATATTTGAGTGCATCACCTTAGTTTAGTTTCAATTTATGTACTCCTTATCCCTTTCCCTTCAAGAAATTAGTAGTTTTAGGTGACACCAAAGGAAGCCGGCCTTCTCCGGAGGTTGACCTCTGCTTACAAGAAACCCACATCTTGTGAGGTCTTCCAATGTTACACTGAGGTGTTGGACATTAGGTTCAACAGGGTGCAACTTCAGGGGATAACACTACCATTTAGTGATTTTCTCTTTTTGGATTTGTTACTTACCCCACTCAATAAGTGGTATTGTATCTCACCCAACTGAATAAGTGGTATCTTTCATTATCCACTAAACAAGTGGCTCCTTGTACTGACCCCACTGCACAAGTGGACCTTCTTTGCACTCACCATTGGAAAGTGGAAGAGGTGTGAGTTGTTTACTTTCAATTTGTACCACTGCATAAGTGGAAGTTTATTACTCACCCCATTGAATAACTGGTTATTTTCAAACATTGTAATGTAAACCTTGTCACCGTATGCTCTCACCTTGCCCATCTGGGTGATCAAAAAGTGGAAGGTAGTTGATTTATCTTTGGTTATTTCAAAAGTACCCTGATGTGCCATTTTATCAAACTTAGTTCTTGATATTGCATGTATTATGATAATATTCTAAATGAGGAAACACATAAAAACTGATATTCAACTTTACATTCAACTCTTTTCACAAATGGTTGATATACAAATGATGTTTCTCAAATACATTACATAGACTCATACATGCTCAGAAAGACATTAATATTGAGCAGATTACAGTTGTTAATACTTAGAAATAACAACAACAATAATAGTTTATAGAACAGACCAAACTGACTGTGCCTCAAGACTGAAATTACATAAACAACAATATTATCTCAATGATTTGCGTATGTCAAAAATATTCTTTCAGTAATTGTTGTCAAATAAAGTTTGCACCCTTGCTAAGCTATCAACTGTAGCAACCTATTGACACATGGGAACACTTCGAGGTTGTGGGTGACCTGGGAATGAAGTGGACTTCCAGATTACGGGCTGGTTCCCCTTAAGATATCTTGAGAAAACTAAAGAATGATAAGGAAAAGAGTAAGAAGGATATACTTGAATTTAAAACCTATCACTAACAGGTGATACACCAAAGATAAAAATATGACAATACTGCAAAAAACTCACAGAAAATCTTAGTAGAACTAAAACAATCTCACAATACAGAGATTTATGTTTATAAAAACGAGTCTATGTAAGGTTCCGACTGTTCTAATATTTTACACAAGGAAAACAAAGAAGTTTTCACAGATATAAACGCAATAGAAAGAGATCACTAACATAAACCTGCACTATGACATAATATTCTTTGCATCCAGTACTGGAGGAATCTGATAAAATGAAGAATTACACAGAATTTTATCATGCAACTCACAACCAATACTAAACAACAAAGAAAATCTGTGAAGGAAATGACTTTCTATTGAGAAAATATGTAGTGTCTGTGTTACAGATCTGTAGTATTCATAAAAAATGAGTTACAAAGTCTAGATAATGCTTTCTTGGGCAGTCTCTCCACTAAGAACTGCTTTACAAAGAGGTAAAAATGCCATATATACCAAAGAGTGTCGGCCCCTATCCTAGGGTTTTTACAAAAATGAGTCAGCGTCTGGACACATCGGCCCTAGAAGCGTTTTTTGGAATGAAGTTAATGAGGTGTTAAATGCGCATAGCCTGCTCATGTTGGTGAAAGCTCGCTCCCAGGCATGGCCTTCAGATCTTTTACAACGACCGTATTAACTCGCAGCCCTCGTGTCTAGCCTCGAGACTTCGTCAAAGCCGCTTTGAATGTTCTACAGCATGGTCATTAATGTCGACCCACTTTTGCCAGCCGACGTCCCAGCTGTTATTGTGACTCACGGTTTCTTCTTCTTCGGCTTTCTTCTTCCTCCAGATCTTTCTGCAAGTTGACCCCCTTCGAGAAGCAGCATTAGATTTACTCTGTTAGATTTAAACACCATTGCTTCACCGAGCCGATCCATGTCGTGCACCTCCTGTCGATCATTCTTTACAGGGGGAGTTAATCAGTCAAACTAACCAAGACCGCCTTAGCTCCTTCTGATTGGTTGAATTTGTGCCACGTAGATTCCCAGACAGTCAAAAGATCGCTTTAGCCAGAATAGCATGTCGGTGAGACACTGGTCATGTCTCCCCGATGCGATCATACTCGCAGCAGCATTCGAAAAGACATACGACGGTCGACAAGACCTCATAGCGAGCGGCCAGAGTTATATCGATATCACAAAAAACCATCGAGAAGACAATTGATATCGGTCGGAGGTCTCACCGAAGCCTATAACAGATCCATCGCTATCGGCAAGACACCACCCTATCGGTGAGACTTCATAGCGAACTCCTCCACTCTCCCCGAGCTCCCTTCATTTCGGCAAGACCCTATTGGGTCGACAAGACATCATTGCGAGCTCTTCAATGTTTCCCGAGCTTGAACCCTCCGGCAGAGTCGTAGTCGAGATGAGAACCAAAACAGGACCGAAGTCGGAACGGGGGCAAAACCAAAGAGTCGGCGAAACCGGAACCGGAACCAAATCTGGACCTGAAACTTTCCCGAAGTTTCAAGTTCGGATTTCGTTCCGATCCCACCCTCGGCAACATACAAGGCATGAACGAAGAAAGAAAAACACAAGGAAGATCAAAGAGGAGAAGACATCCCTCGATCGCCAGGCCCTGAAACCGAAATAGGCCCGGAGCGGGGCGAGGGCGAAGCGGCGAGGCGGGGCACAGTTCCGCTCAGCTCGAACCACGATACAGCGCCAGATCCGCTCGCGTAAACAAAAGGATCGGGGACAAAACCGATCCCTGGAAACCACAAAACCTATGAGGCGAGGCGGAAGCAATCGGCGAAACTTTCATCAAGTTCAAGGTTCGGATTCCGTCCTGAACCCACCTCCGACACCAAACAAAGATGATGGAAAAAGAGATGAAAAAGGAAGAAGAAAAAGGGGAGGAAACACCATCTGACCAAAGAACAAAGAAAAAGACAAGACAAACAAACAAGCCAGTGAGCCGGGACGGAGACTGAAGACGGGAACACAGAACAGAAAAGTTCTAGAGTTCGGTTTCGGTTCCGGTTCCGGTTCCGCCCCCGACAGAACAAAAAAGAAAAAAGGGCCCAAGGAAAACAAAACGGAAAGGGGGAAAACAAGGCAAAAACATAAGATGAAGACCCACCCAAAAAACTGAACACCTGCACGATGGGCTCAACCCTTGTGGGAGCCACATTTAATCCACGTGCCGAATTAAAACATGATTTCCCCCCCGCAGCTTGATGCAAATGTTCCTCCATTTGGTCTTCGAGAACACTTGAAAGCATGGATTGCCCAGCCTGATTGAGCCCACAAGTGAAAATCAGGTAACAGTAATAAATACCAGGTTATTCAAAAACTCCAAGGAATGATGTCTTCAAGCATAGAAACTCACACAATAGTCCCAATGTTCCTGTAGATGAATGGCAACAATTGGTAATGGTGAGCAGCAATACCCAAAGCCACACCTAGGTAAGGTATATCACCTAGAATAGCCCAAAACTCCTACAACAACATGGAAACATCGCATTTCACCATATAATACCTACAAAGATAGGCGACTTTGTTGGAATAAGTTTGTCATTGATTTCAAGGTTGAGCTACCTGGTTGCTTGCTTGAGGTGCTTGACCTGCTTGAGGTGCTTAACCTGCTTGAGGTGCTTGAGGTGCTTGACCAGCTTGAGCTCTTTGGTTGCCTACTTGAGCTGCCTGGGTGTCTACATCAGCTGCTAGTTTGTCTCCTTGTCAAATTTTTGTTTATTTAATGACAAGTGGAGCTTCTTGGTGTCAATTTTGCCAAATAAGCATTGAAAGGTTTATGGTCAATAAAAGCTTGAATTCATTTGTAGAGGACGTATATGTTTTTGAGGAATATGCTTGAGACGTCTTTATTAGAGCCTCAACTTCATAAATATTTCTTTTCATTCAAAAGGGAGATGCGTATGACGTGTGTGGCTCTCTTTGTTGTGTTAAGTCTTGCAAAGGTGTTGATCTGGCAGAGGCGTGTTGATTTGGCAGAGACATGGTTTTAAAGGATATGGACTTAGAAAATAATTATTAATCTTGTGTGTGCCTTAGCATCTATATAGCGCTTTATTTTTCCTGGCAATGATTATTTATTGGTGACAACTTCTTCTGAAAACACAAACGTGGGGTTGTTTTTGAAAAACACAGGGGCATTATTTGATATCCTTTTGGTGTGGCTAACTTTATGGGAGTTTTCATGAAATATTTTTCGGATTGTTTGAAGAATTTATTATATGCTCTGACATTTTTTTGTGGAGACTATTTTTGAATTCATTCATAAAGATTCTCTTTGAAGCAACTTTCAAATAATTTTATTGGTGAAATGAATTTTATAGAAGTTGAAATTCTCAGTGCTTACTAGAGGCGGCAGTTTCAGTGCTACTTCTTAGTAATTTTTGAAAAAGATTCGTATCAGCCTGTTGTTCAGAAATAATGACTGTTGGCATTTAAATTTGAGTCTGACTGTGGCGGCTAGTAGAGTCATCTATCTTTTATTTGAGGCGGCTATTTGCAGTTTGATGGTAATGTTGAAAGGAACGAATATATGAGAAACGTTACCTGAGTAGTATGAATTAAGGTGTTCTAAAATTCAACTTCTCCTCTTGATGATATCGGTTACTTTGCAGATTTTCCGGAGCTATTTTATGGTGACGGCTTCTGTGTTCCACATTTTTTGCAAAGTCGGGTGTTACCATGCTGAAGCATTGTGGTCGTGTGAGAGGTGGAATTGTGCTATCTTTGGAATATGTTTTAATTCTTCTTCAAATGATTTCATTCTTGCTTAGGCAGCTCTAGTTTATGAGTTTGTGGTGAAAAGTGTCAGGCTATTTAATGAATATTGGTTTGACGTGTAACGGCTCCCAATTTTTGGTGCGCACAGTGTTACAGGTATCTCTAGTGGAGTGATATACTTCTGACTTAAATAGCTTGCATTACTCTAGGCGTCTCTTTAAGATTACTATTTTGAGGTGACTGACTATATTTGTGGTTGTGAGACGTTTTTGATGTGTGTTGTGGCGTATTACTCTGGCATGAGTCAGAGTCTTCATGCGTTTTTTTGAATGAGACGGCCAGTTAATGAATGTGGCATTGTGGTTTTCATTATATATAATTCTCAGTATTTTGGGTGTGAAGTTTTTTAATGATTGGCAAGGGGCTGCGTTGAATTGTTGATTGGAAAAACATGAATGGTTTGGATATATGTTATGAGTATGAAATGGAGACAAATGTTGAGAAGATGGGGTGTATAAGTGTGTGAGACGTCTTTGATATGTGTGATATATAGGACAGGAAATGGTGCGATTTTGTTGATTCTATATAAAAAAAATAGATTCTAATCACTATTATCAGCTGAGAGGATTCAACGTAAGTGTTGACTAGTTTGCACAGATTTAACAATGGATCTTATTTTTGAGTGAAGGTTGTACTGTGAGATTCTGGGTTGAACGTTGATAAGTTGTGTTGGTGTTTAAATTCGCACCTCTGGAATGTGAATTTGAAACGGACAGCTATGCACAATAAAACTGCTCTTCAAATTAGGAGGGGAAGCTCCCTCTTGCTGATGGTGTGAAAGAAAGTAAATTAAAACTAATTCACCTATCTTTTTGTTTCAGCTAGAGCACAAGGTTTATAAAACACAAACGCCACAGCTGAGATTTTCTGATTAAGAATTGCAACTACGACTAACTTAACCTAAAGACGTTTCTAATATCTCAAGTAATACGCAGAGCAAGAGAATTAGAAATGAACAAGGTTGATTCTTTGACAAAGTGCTTCAATAAACTCTTTCCCAACAGACACCTACTTACTTTCAATGTAAGCTGAAATTAACTTCATAAAAGCATAACACAATAAACGGAAATTTGAGACGTTATACCAAGGCAAAGGAGGCTCATGATTTTATTTCTCAAACTTCTAGAACAAAGATTACACTAAACACATGCACGGAACAAGAAATTGCAGCTAAAGAGGCTTGCAATCTTGTTCTTAGACAAAGAGAACAGCAATTACAACAACTACTTGTTGGCTAAAAGAGACTCAACAATTCACTATCATAAACACAATTGAACAACACTGAATAACAAATAGAAGGCACTTAAGCTCAGCGTTTTGTTATCAATAGCATGGTTAAAGAAAACTAATGAGCAAAGGCTCTTATTTATAGGAAAGCAGAGGAGTAGGGAACTCTAAAATCTCCTTGCTTCTACAATCTAGGGCTTGCTCAGCAAGCAAGCTTTATTTCTAAATCTAGAAAGAAGATAACATCTAACACCTAAGAAAGCAGGAAAAGCAGGAAATGCCAACTATTACAATTTATCTTCTTTCTCTTCTCAAAGAATGGATAAGAATTCTTCTGAGAATAGAAAGAAAGCTGGAAGAAAGCTTCTAGAAGAAAACAACTTTAGATTTCAATCACATCTGCTAGAAAGCTGGAAATTGTGTCCCGATTCGGTGCATCTATACCATCAATAACAAAGTTGCGCTTTTCTAAGATATCCTCTCCATCTGCAATTGATCTCAGGAAATCTTTGATCTCATTGGCTGCTTTCTTGAACTTTGCTGACATCATGGAAATGTGACTCACGCCACCATCACTGCTGCGAAGAACACTCTGAAACTGATTTTGCACTTCATCAAGTCTGATATAGGAGCCATCATCATGATGACACCGAGCTGGAATCTCTATGATAAACTCGTTTAGAAACAAGAAAGCTTCAACTACCCTTTGCCTGTATGCCATGAACTCCTCAACTATCCTCTCATAAGTCTTCACTTTGAAGACATGACGCTCTTTCCATGCAAGACTCTGCCTCTTGTGTTCTCTTGAGGCTGTAGCCCCATAGGCTATATTCAAATCAGCAATTATGATTTCATCCCTGGGCTTTACCTCTGCCATTGACTGTTCAAACCCTTGAAGGCCTTGACATAAGTCATGAGCGTTATTCCTCAATTGAAACATTTGCGCAAGGATTTCTTTCCCTTTGACAATGAAACCTTCTATCCATTCTTGAGTTTGTTTTCCGTATATCACCAACTGTCTTAACTGTTGGTGATCACATGGTGTCTCTAAAACCTAGGGCAGCAACTGAGTGGCCTATGAAGTACCCCGTGTGATGAACCCTGCTGGCTCACAACTCAAACCCCTGTATTTTTCCTTATCTTATTTGTGTTTTTTTAGTTTTTTAAGGAAAGTTTGTAGACAGAAGAGAAGGGGCGCATCATATAAAAGCTCATAAAAATGTAATACAGTAATATTCTGAGCAACAGATGTAATAGATGTTATTTTGCAGTACATACAATGGGATTACAAATGAATTACATACCCAAAATGCTCCAGAATAATTAAATAAAGAAGTAACCAAGCTTGCCAACCGGAATTGATGAAAACTGACAAATATGCACGCCTAGGCTCCAGATTTGACTTCTCCCACTCCGAAATAGGATACAAACCCCTGAGAAAGGTAGACGCCAAGAATGGAATACAAACCAATGCCAAAAGAAAGGCGCTTTAGCTAGTCACTTCACACGCCTCCTTAAAAAGGCACATTTCCCAATGCAAATGGTACGGCCCAAGTAAGATGCTGAAGAGCCAAAGCTAGAAGTTGTAGAATTGTTGAAGAGGACGCCACAGGTGAAGAAACCCCCTTCCTTATTTCAAACAAGTAAATTGAATCATAAAACTCTGATTGTAGCATGTAGAACCTCTTAATGAAGCCCTCACAGTTGCACTAATTCGACTGGTCTCTCACAGTCTCAAAAATGCTCAACATCGAAGAGATATCGTTCTCCAATGGAAGATTTGCTCAAACCCTGATCACAGAGGAAAGCACAGAAGAAAAACCAAAGGCAAAGTCGAAATAATCAAGAATAGGGTTTCTCATTGCCAAAATGCCTTATATTCCAAAAGGCACGCATTTCAAGAAAAGGATGCCACTTTCATCATTTAAATCTTTTAAATCATATTTAATTCACTTTTTAATAGTTCCAAATTAAATACTTGGGTGCCCACTTCTATGCATAAGTGATTTAATTTTAAATCACCCTTTTATGAATATTTAAGTGATATTAAAAGAATAAAGTCAATTTGACTTTATAATAAAGTATTAAATTAATATAACTTAAATCACTTAAATAATCATAACTTCCTCAAAACTCCATAAATCTCTGTGCCGTCAGAAGCTGTCAACTCCTGAACTGCCAAGGCTTGCAGTGAGCCAATCACTGAACTCTGAAAATGAGAACGACCAACTCCTCTAGAAAATACCACTGACCCTCTAACCAATCCAGTTAGCCCACAAGGGTCCAAGAAATAGGCTAACACATTGCACCTGATAACTGACTAGAGCGGGGACATCACAGTCCGCCCTCCCCAAATTTGCTTGTCCACAAGCAAACTCAAAGCCGGATGCTGAAGAATATTGTCACTCTCCCAAGTAGCATCCTCTGCCGGTAGATCTTTCCACTTCACCAAATATTCCCTGATAACCCGCCTCCGAAGATGACGCTCTTTGGAATCCAGAATGGCCTCAGGTATCAAAATCAACTTCCCCTCATCATCCAAGGGTGGTAAATCTAGAGTCACCCACTATCCGAACGCCTTTTAAGGCGTGACACATGGAACACGTTGTGAACCTTACTGTTCACCGGTAGATCTAACTCATAAGCCACTTCACCGACACGTCTGACAACTCTGAATGGTCCATAGTATCGTGGCTTAAGTTTGTCGGCGCCCTTCTTACGAAGGGTGGACTACCTATAAGGCTATAGCATCAAATACACCAAATCATCGATCTCGAAAGATCGCTCCACTCGCCTCTGATCAGCATATTGCTTTTGTTGATTTTGAGCTTTCTGAATGTTCTCCCTGAGTGCTCTCATAATGTCCTGGTTCTCCTGTAATAGATCCCCAGCACTAGGTACTCTGCTGTCACTCAGCAACAAATCTAGAAAACTCGGAGCATCATATCCATATAATGCTCGGTATGGTGTCATCTGAATACTCATGTGATGAGTGGTATTGTAGCAATACTCACAAAGGTATAACCACTTCACCCATGCCTTCTTCTGCCCTGAACTGTAATTCCTCAAGTATCCCTCCACCCATTTATTGACTATCTCAGTTTGCCCATCTGTCTGTGGGTGGTAGCTGGTGCTCGGAGTGAGCTCTGTCCCGCAAAGTTTAAATAACTCCTGCCAGAAGTTACTCAAAAACCTACTATCTTTGTCACTGACTATACTCCAAGGCAAACCGTGCAACCTGAATACCTCTCGGAACAAGTCTGCCACCTGTGTAGCTGTGTGAGTAGTAGTGATTGGGAAGAAATGAGCATACTTCGTCAATCTATCTACTACCACAAAAATGTTGCCCTTCCCTTGAGCTTTTGGCAAGCCCGTAATGAAGTCCATCGACAAACATTCCCACTTCCTCTCAGGAATAGGAAGCGGCTGAAGTAATCCTGCAGGGTATGTATGTTCTTGCTTGTTCTGCTGACAAACAAGGCATTCCCTGACATACTGAAGAACAAAAGACTTGAGACCATTCCAAGAGAATCTCTCCCATACCTGCCTTTAGGTCTTAAAGTAACCGGGATGTCCTGTGTTGGCGTAAAATCTAACACCTCTGGAGTGCAGGTTTGTACAGACAGCTATGTACACTACGCAATGAGTGCTCTTCAAATTAGGAGGGGAAGCTCCCTCGTTGTGCTGGAATGCATGGAAAAGAAAAGTAATCTAAGTCCTATCTTTTTGTTCTCCGGTGGAAGAGGCACAAAGGTTAAAAACCAAGAATGTAGCGCTAAGGATTTTCTGGTTTCGCCGAGATCATTAACTACAACAAGCTATCTACTTTAAATCATCCAATTTCCTCAAGAAAAGCAGGCATGAGGAAATGGAGGCGATTTGACTATCGATAAGCGAGGTTTAGATTCTCTACTTGAAGGCAAAGGTGAAGCATCTATCGACTCAATCTAGACAAAGTTTATTGGGGACAAAACAGGTTAGAATTTACCATGACAATCTTATGAAGAAACCCTATGTGGCATAACACTTGATCAAAATAGTAAAGACTTCACAAAACAGATTTATCATCACAATCTCCACAGAAACCCTATGTGTGGCATAACCCTTGATTATAATGATAAAGATTCACAAAACAGATTTATCACCCGTAATTTCTTAGAAACCCTATGTGGCATAACAATTGATCACAATGGTAAAGATGCACAAAAGCGAGAAAGAATTCACCATTATAATTGCATGAAACCCTATGTGGCATAACAATTCATCATAATGAGTAAAAACACTGGTATGAGATACAAAGAGCAATATTGAGGGGGCAAGGTAGGCTGACATATATTTCTCTCTCAAGCAAAAGTTAATTACAAATGAGCAAAGCTCTTATTTATATACATCAAGGTGTAGGGAACCCTAAAATCACCTTGTGTTAACTACAGTCTCGCAAAATGCATGCAAGATTAATTATTAAACCCTAATGAAGTAAACTATACAGTTAATTGGAAAGCTACCATCGATTAAGCGGAAACATCTAATCTAAAAGCGGAGACAATTGTCGCGAGCATGCGTCCTTGTAAGAGTTAACTAGAAGACACCGGTTAACGTAAAACCCCTAAAAAATAAAACTCAAGTGTGTAAAGCTGATCACCGAATAGATATGCATGTGATGACAACATCGAGTTAACTTGAAAGGGTAACACCAAGTTCTTCGTGTGTGTAATGTCTATCGAGAGAGGGGTGGGAACTGAAGTTTACTAAAAAGCGTGATCTCGGTACAACCAATCCCTCAACGAGATTGTTGCATATCCGGCATCTAAATGTCGACAACTTGGGCAATCTTTGCACACTCCAACTAGCATTTCACTGACTAGTAACTTTGGCGGCTCCGTAACTGAAGTGATGGCCATTATCTCTTCTGCGGCTTGATACAAATCGGTCTCAGCTTTTCTAACGAAATCATGAATTAAGACCGATTTTGTCTTGAATTCAGTCTGTGTGTACTGTACTCTGAAAAACTCGCCTATTGACTATGAACGATATATTACGACAATTTTACGGAAACTAAAATAGCCTTTTCGAAGGGATTATTTTTCGGCCGAAAATCTGAGATATGGGTTTTGTCGAAGAAGATTCTAAGACAACCAGTCTTCAGTTGAAAAGGTGACTTCTACTTTCGACCATACAGGAATTTTCAGTTGAGAAAATTAGAGCCTCGAGAACTGATGCTTTGGAGTAAATTTTCCTGAAAAATTCTGGCACATGAGTTTTCTCGAGGAAGCTATTCTGAATCAACCCAGATGATTTGTTTTGCCAAAAGTCGCCAATTCTTCAAACATGCGAAAGAATTTAAGACGAGAAATAGAAGAATTTAAGACAAAAGAAAGAAGTTTTTAGTGCTCTGCTTCTGCTAAAATCGCCATCTTGTCTGAAGTCTGCTGATAATTCTGACTTGTACCTGCAAATAAAATGTTTTGATGTCTTCGCCAATGATTGTTGATGAAGAATTTGCCTTTGGTTTGCTAAAATTCGCCTTTTGGTTGAAGAAAAATGAATTTTGACTTTGAAGATATGAATTGCCTTGAAAAATACGAATCTCCCTTGAAAATACGCCTTGTGAATGAAGAAAAACGAATTTTGCTTGAAAATACGCCTTTGCCTTGAAGAAAAACGAATTTTGCTTGAAAAATATGAATTTCTCTTAAGAAAAACGAATTTCTCTTTAGCTTTGTGAATAATAAATGAAGATGGCGCCATGCTTAAAGAAGATGAAATTCGCATCAATCTGACAACTGCAAGATTTAAAACCTCGGCTGAAAATAGAAATACGATTGGACCTTCGGTTACAACGATCGCGACGAGGGAATCGAATAAATAATAGAAACTGACCTTTGTAAACGCGTCGGTGCCGTTTGATGCGCCAGGCGTACCGGCAGGCATTAAATATTATTCAACTTCAGTTGACAAACCGGATGAAGCTTTAGGCTTCACCGCTAGACTTCACTGATTCCGAAAAGTCATCATTTAAGCTCATAGGCGTCCATTTGCTCAAGATATTGCACTTTTTATTAACTTCCTATTTTATAGCTGACGACAAAGTTACAACTGGCCAACTTCGACACTGATTTCTGAATGACTGAGAGATGCTAAGACTGATCTGGAGAATTCGTCGGAAAGCCTACTGAACAAGGAAGAAATGTTTGCTGGGAGACACAACTACAAAATCCATTGTTTAACACCTTGAAAAATTAGGCGCCTCTGATTAAATTGCTTTTACGGGTTCCAGACTTAGCCATTTCTCAAACTGCCATCTGACGCTTCAAACGGCTGCCGATGGTGAACGGTGAACCCTGCTGACAAGCAACGAAGCTCACTGCATGCCTAAAGACATTCTGCATCCAACAACTATATGCACGACACCTGAAAGCTGTGTTAAGGGCCTCAAAAGTAAAAGCGCCCCTGGCTCTTGGTTGCACTGGTGTCATTTTGACGAAAGTCGAACTTTCATCCAAGTATCCTACTTTGACGTCTGATATCTGGAGCTGGGATGACCCGATTCAGGCACTATCTGTTTTAACGAACAGCCAGAAGGGCCCACAAGAGAAGTCTTTGGAAGTGACGAAGCATTAAAACTGCTTCTAAGACCTCAAAAACTCCAGTGCGTATTTTATTTAAAATTACCGCTCCAGACTTAGCCATTTTCTGGATATCCTCACTCTTCAGCATCTCGCCAAAGACCTCGCACATACGAGCGACTGCCAAATCCCGAAGGCTGACGGCTAGGCTCGTTGGATAGATAAAATGATTACGCTCAATAGCCGTGAAGACTTCTAACGCGAACGGGCTCATTTGACAGGCCTAAAGGCTAGGCGCCTCTAGACTGTGAAAATATACTGTAAATCGTTTGTTGGTCCGCCCGTGAAATTACGTGCTTGGTAGAATCGCCGCCACGATCACCTGGAACGTCGGATCGACAGGCAAGATGGTGTATCGCGGAGCTGGGCTAGCGTAGTACTGATGTCAGGAAGACTCTTTCTGCAAATTTTGGCATCTGGAGGGTCCTTTAAACCAGCGCCCCTGGGCTGTACTTGCACTGGGAATCAACGGAGAAGCTCAGAAACGTGAAAACTCCATTTTAAACTGATCTTCGGACGATTGCCGTCGGAGTTCTGAAACTCGGATGACTACGTTCGATATCTCGTTGGATAAGCAGACTAGTTGTGAACAAATTGACTGTATCCGCCATTGAAAACGCCAAGATTTACCCCCTCTTTTAGATGGGCGCCCTCAGGCTAGAGGCGCACTTTTGCCTGAAATTCTCACCTCTGGAAATTTAGGGATTTCAACTTGTGTTGCTGTTTGCCGGAGCTGTGAGTCTCAGAAAACTTCGCTGGATAGCTCGACGGATAGCCAGACTGATTCTGAAGAGATTGACTGGATGCTTGAGCATTTTCAACAAGATCTTAACCTTCAAAAAGTTGGGCGCCCCTGAGCTATACTTGCACTTTCTGGCTTTTCCTCTGAGAAATCTTCATAATTTAACCACTGAAAACTCTGTTTCGATCACTGAAATGACCGTGTGCAACTTGAAATGCTGTCGTGAGACGCTCCTCCATCGTGAAAAGCTCCATTCTGAGTCTCTGCTTCAGGTTCTGTTCAATATAACTGACTTTGACTGACAAACTATTGACAAAAACTCCATGCTTGATATTGCCCAAAACTGTATTTTACATCATTTTAGCAAGGTTTAGACTAATTTATGCAAAATGCCTTGATGAAGCAAAAAAAATTTGGTTTGGGTACAACATCCTGCCATAGGTGAATCGTGAAATGATCTCAATACCTTGTCCCTCATCTCAGAACCTAGGACTAGAAATATCCTCCCTTTGTAAATGATAAGATCATCTACAAGTGAGTATCTGCCATCCTGTACTGTCCCATCGACTATGCTAGAAGCCCACGGGTTCTTAGCATACTCCGCAACTATCATGTGTCTCCAGTCCTTTGCAATCTCTGTAATGGAGCTCAAGTGTGGGCGGCGAGATAATGCGTCAGCAACTACATTCTGTGTACCCTTGACATAGGAGATGTCAAAATCATAGGACTAAAGTTTGCTGACCCATTTCTATTGTCTTTCATTCAAATCTCGCTGTCCTAGGAAATGTTTCAGACTATTGTGATCGGTTTTAACACAGAATTTACTACCAGCCAAATACTGTCTGAACTTGGCCATGGCATGCATGATGGCCAACATTTCCTTATCATAGATGCTAAAGCTCCTCTCAGCTTCCTGCTCTCGAAAGCTATAGGGTGTCGGTCCTGCATGACGACTGCCCCAATACCCTCACCCCTGGCATCACAATGTAGCTCAAACGGCTTGGTGAAATCTGGTAGTGCTAAAACTGGACATGTAGTCATGAGAAGTTTAAACTTCTCAAAGCACACCTGTGCTAATAGTGTCCACACAAAGGCTCACTTCTTCGTCAAATCAGTCAGTGGCGCTGCATGACACGAGAATCCACTAACGAACTGACGGTAGAAGGCACATAGACCTACAAACCCCCTAAGCTGTGTTAGAGTCTCTGGTGTAGGCCAATCAATGATAGCACGAATTTTCTCTAGATACATATTGATTCCTTCGCTGCTGATGATGTGACCCAGATATAAAAGTTCTCCCAATCCCAGTGCACACTTGGATTCCTTGGCGTACAAGGACTCCCTATCCAATATGCTCAATACTGCATCCAAGTGAACTATGTGTTCCTCCCAAGACCTGCTATAAACCAATATGTCGTCGAAGAACACCAAAAAATTTTGTGGACTAAAATGTAGCTGTAGCGTTGGTTAAACCGAATGGCATAACCAAGAAGTCATAATGTCCACAGTGGCATCGGGATGCGGTTTTCTCAATATCCTCCTCTCGGACTCTGATCTGATGGTAACCTGTCCTCAAATCAATCTTCGAGAAATAGCAAGCTCCATGAAGTTCGTCTATCAACTCATCTATTCGTGGAATAGGATACCTGTTCTTTATAGTCTTCCTGTTGAGCATCCTGTAGTCAATACACATCCTAAGTGTCCCATCCTTTTTCTTCACCAAAACAACTGATGAAGCAAAGGGTGTGTCATGTCCCCTTCCAGTTGACATCTCTCAGAGCTTATGATTAGCCTATTATGCGACCCTCATAGGTTGATAGGATGGATAGAGGGTCTTGTTGGAGCTTGGCTTGGCTTCGGGTTGTCAGAATTTACCAGTTGGCTTTCGTTCGGGGTCATTCGGACATCATTTGCCTGACTTGCTATTTTTAGTAAGTTAGGTCATTTAGCGGAGCACCCCTGCTATTTTTAGCAGTATGATTTGGTCGTGTGCAAATTCAATCACTTATTCACCAGCTTCAGATGGTTCGTGAATCAGACGTATTTTGAGGAAGATATTAATATTTTAATTGTCAAATTAAATATTAATTATTTGAAGCTTATATTATAAAGTTATAATATTATTTAATATTATAACTTAAGTGATTTATTTAAGGGGGTCGACCAACATTGAAGAGGGGCCACTTTTCAATTATAATTTATAATTAAAAGTGTGCTCGAGACTTTAGAAAAATTAAAAGAAAAAGTTCGACTTTATTTAAATGATGCCTTTTTGAGAAAAGTCGACCTTTTGATGGATATAAGGGTTTCAGTGAGAATTGAGCTCAGTATGTTGAAAAATCGAATTTTTGCTAAGTCCTCCTTCTGAGAACAGAGCCAAGGGTTCCAGTTTTCGTTTGGCATTGGAGAACGAGCCATCTTCAATGTTTCAGTTCAGAGGCTGTGAAATATCAGCTGATTTATTGCTTATCAGAGAGGTAGCTTCATTCAGAGGTTATCACAGAACATATTCAAAGGTTGCATCTTCAGGGGTTTTTAGTTTGAAATCCATCCGGAAGGGTTCTACCTTTTTAGGCGCCTATTTTCTAAACCTCAGGCAAATCAAATAAAGGTTGTACAGATTTCCTTTGCTGCTGCTGGTCCGTACATTTGTTGCTGCAGGGCCGTACCATCAAGTACAGGCCGTACTTCTTCTTCAGGGGAAAACGCCTTCTCTTTCTACTCTGTGACTTCACCAAATGGGGCGCAGATACCTCAGGGTTCGTTGGCCATCATCTGTCAAAGGGAGAAAGTGATCTTATTGGTAGCCGTGCCATTTCTTCATCATTTCTGGCGGCTGCAATCAGCAAAACCAGGTTTTTAATATTGTTGTATTTTCAGTTGCATGTTATCAGATCTTGTTTGTATCTAGCATCGAAGTTCAATAAATACTCTGGAATCTATATATACAGTAGATTCTATCATTTCTGGTGTTGCAATATTTTATTTCAATTTTATATGCAATTTCTTTCAAAATCGCATTTTCATTTGTTCATGCAAAAACACAAAAAAAACCAAAACGATCAAAAACAAGCAAAATCAAACAGAGTCAGAAGTCAGTGAGAACAGGGGTTTCTACAGGGTGACTTACTCGGCCTAATGTGCTCCATAGCTAAAAGTTTCTTAATAGTTTTTTCAATCTCATCTTTTAGACGTTTGGGGTGCCGGTAAGGAGTGATCATGATAGGTTTCGTGCCCTCGTCCAGCTCTATAATATGCTCAATACCTCTATCAGGAGGTCTACCAGGAAGGATAGCACTGAAAACCTTTGCATGTTTGATTCGAAGTGCCTGAATATCTGGAAGATAAGAAGAATCTTGCTGCTCCTTCTGTGAAGGCATCACCTTGCACTCAGCTATCCAATCCACCATGTCATGCCGAATCAAACGTTCCATTCTTCGGAGTGAAATTTCTTTTATATTGCTGTCCTTGATGGCTTTAAGAACATGATTTGTGCCATCAACTCTGAATTTCATTTCCATGTCATGCAAATTAAGTGTGAACTCCCCTATCGCATGAAGCCACTTCATGCCGAGAACTATATCTGTTCCTCCCATGTTCACAACATAAAAATCTGCCTTAAACTCAAAATTGTTGAGTTTCATTGGCAAATCCGGAATCATCCTCTCGCAGTTGAGAGTGTATCCATTTGCAACCTTCACTCGAATGCCTTCAAACTGCTGAGTTTGAATTCCCTTTTCTCCACTAATCGTGAATCAATAAAGTTGTGGGTTGCACCTGTATTCAAAAGAGATATGACTCTTTGACCCGCTAAGATCCCACGGAGTCTGAAAGATCCCTCTCTCTGCATGTTGGACATATGAGCCTCCTGTAGCTCACTCTTTGCCTCAATTTCTGCCTCATTTTCTGATTTTTCTTCATCTATGTCATAGATTGCAGCTTGCTGGTCTGAAAAATCAGTCAACATTTCTCCCTCATAGAACCATTCCATGTGCCTATTTTTCCCTTTAGGCTTGAGGGGGCAGTCATGATTGAAGTCATATGGCCCCTTCCAGTAAAAGCAGAGCTTCCTTCTATGTAGATCATTCATTGTTTCCCGCTCTAAAGGTGCTGCAAATTTTTTCTTTTGATCAGCATTAGCAGCCTTCTTTGGATCAGATTTGTTATCAGTGTAGGAAGTAGATGGTTTCGAGCCAAATTGTTTACAAGGTGTAGTGAGCTCCATACTGCGAGCTTTCCTCATGGCCTCCTGTAAGGTAGGTGGATCGAATGCCTTGATCCAACCTTTCATGGGCTCGAAAAGACCCTCAATAAACAATATGATCAGCCTTCTCTCTGAGATGCCTGTCACCATCACGGATAGTCTCTGGAACTCTCCAATGTATGATTCCAAGCTATCCAACTGTTTTAACTGCGCAAAATCCCTGAAGAATAGTTCAGGATCATGTCTATCAAACCTCTCTACTAGTCTATTAGTAAACTCCTGGTACGAGGTAATCCTATCATGGTGTAGTGTTGCCATGCCATGAATCCACCAGTCATGTGCTATGCCATCTAGGTGGAGAGCTGAAAATCGTATAGCATCTTCCTCTGACATAAGACGTAGTGTCAGGAATGTATCCAACTTACTCACCCAGGCACGTGCTGTAACTCTACCACTGCCATCATAGTGGACTAAGGTCAGTTTGTTGGTAGCCTGTCTAAGATCATTTTGTTTGTTTCTAGGCCTCCTGTCATTCCTGTTACGGTTATACTCTCTCTTCTGGCTCATGAATAGATCGAAGTTAAGGTGCTCCTTAACTCTCAGAGACAATACATCCCATTCATCATGCATAGTCATGATGTTATCAACAAAGTTCACTTCACCACCCTGTTCAACCTCTTCCTCTTCATCAACTTCATTTCTGATAAAAGTAGGACATGTAGATCTCTCAAAGGTGCGTGCTGGAGCAATGATTCTGTGGGGTTCTCTATGAATACTGCCTTCCTGATCTCAATCCTGATTCTGACCTCTATGAAGTGTCAAATTTTGAACATTGGTGCTCAACTGCTGGAGGATATTCGCCACCTGTTCTTGGCTTGCCACCATGCCTTTGAGTACATCTCTTTCCTCGTTATCAAGATGATTCATTGAAGGACCTTCCTCATCCATGTTAGCCATATTATCAAAGCCAAAATCTTCTTCCTGTTCGTCAAACGGAAATGCTGGAAATGGTTCAAAAGTACTTCTCTGAAAACCAGGACCCCTGCGTGAGTAGTACCTGTCAAACCTATTCTGATGAGACCGCATAGAAGCTACTAACCCTTCAGGCTGGCAGGATTAGTGCTCTGATACCACTGTGATGAACCCTGCTGGCTCACAACTCAAACCCCTGTATTTTTCCTTATCTTATTTGTGTTTTTTTAGTTTTTTAAGGAAAGTTTGTAGACAGAAGAGAAGGGGCGCATCATATAAAAGCTCATAAAAATGCAATACAGTAATATTCTGAGCAACAGATGTAATAGATGTTATTTTGCAGTACATACAATGGGATTACAAATGAATGTAAGAGACCTGTCTGTCTCTAACCTCTAAAACCTGATGCTAAGTAACTAGGGTTTGTAATTTATATAATTTCTCAATGATTACCAAACCAAAAAAATATGCATTCAAGAGATTAACAATTTCTGAAGCATAACATGCAATGATGTACAACTGGAAACAAGTTAAATGTTGAAAATGAAGCTTTATTGATATTGCATAAATTTATGAAAGCTTTACAAAGAAAGATACCCGAAAACAATCTTCTGAACTTGAAAGATGCTGAAACCCTTATTCCAAATCTCTCCTGCAAGACTGAAGCAGTAAATCTGATGAAGCATAGACTTGACTTCTGGATGAAGCCAACAGTGAGCACCTTCAGCTGATATTCCACAACCTCAGAATGCTGATACAATGGAGAGTTTTCATTCTCCAAAGCCGATACGCTAGCAGAAACCCTAGGGCTCCCTTCTCCAAACGCCAAAGAGAAATCATAAACCAAATATCCAATAATCAATTCTGAATCTCCCTCAAATGAGCCCCTTAAGATTCTTTTATACTTTTCCTGGAGGAGCTCATACAGTTTTCTCACCAATGTGGGATAAAAGATAATAGGCTAATTCCCTCCATTTTGCCTTTTAAAACATTTTAAAATAAAATGTTTGCACTTTGGAATATTCAAATATATCCTTGAAATTGGTGCCCAAGTAATTAATTAAACTGGCCCCCTTTTTAATGATAAATGGACCCTCAAGTCATAAAGTGCAAATATAATGTTATAATATAATATTAAAATATTAATTATTATTAAAGTCACCTTTAATAATAATTAAACGTTATAACTTAGGCAAAACTCCTTATTTCACCAACTCAACTAAATTTGGGAATTGACACTGCCAACATGTGAACTTCAAGTGCCCTGCTATAAATAGAATTGCTTGCCGGCTGACTTACTATAAATAGTAAGTATACGAAACTGAATCAACTGAAGGCTACTTGAACCCACACGAGATGCTGAAGGAGAGATTCCTCTGATTATCGCCAAAAGAGACCCTCTAACCAGACATAGTAGCCTACGAGGGTTGGGAATAGGCTAAATCCACTGAACTCTGATGCTCGCCAAATTGGGGACATTACAATGAATTACATACCCGAAATGCTCCAGAATAATTAAATAAAGAAGTAACCAAGCTTGCTAGCCAGAATTGATGAAAATTGACAAATATGCACGCCTAGGCTCTAGAGCTGACTTCTCCCACTCTGAAACAAGATACAAACCCCTGAGAAAGGTAGACGCCAAGAATGGAACACAAACCAAAGCCAAAAGAAAATCATTTTAGCTAGTCACTTCACATGCCTCCTTAAAAAGGAACATTTCCCAATGCAAATGGTACGGCCCAAGTAAGATGTTGAAGAGCCAAAGCTGGAAGCTGTAGAATTGCTGAAGAGGACGCCACAAGTGAAGAAACCCCCTTCCTTATTGCAAACAAGTAAACTGAATCATAAAACTCTGATTGTAGCATGTAGAACCTCTGAATGAAGCCCTCACAGTTGCACTAATTCAACTGGTCTCTCACAGTCTCAAAAATGCTCAACATCGAAGAGATATCGTTCTCCAATGGAAGATTTGCTCAAACCCTGATCACAGAGGAAAGCACAGAAGAAAAACCAAAGGCAAAGTCGAAATAATCAAGAATAGGGTTTCTCATTGCCAAAATGCCTTATATTCCAAATGGCACGCATTTCAAGAAAAGGACGCCACTTTCATCATTTAAATCTTTTAAATCATATTTAATTCACTTTTCAATAGTTCCAAATTAAATACTTGGGCGCCCACTTCTATGCATAAGTGATTTAATTTTAAATCACCCTTTTATGAATATTTAAGTGATATTAAAAGAATAAAGTCAATTTGACTTTATAATAAAGTATTAAATAAATATAACTTAAATCACTTAAATAATCATAACTTTCTCAAAACTCCATAAATCTCTGTGCCGTCAGAAGCTGTCAACTCCTGAACTGCCAAGGCCTGCAGTGAGCCAATCACTGAACTCTGAAAATGGGAACAACCAACTCCTCCAGAAAATACCACTGACCCTCTAACCAATCCAGTTAGCCCACAAGGGTCCAAGAAATAGGCTAACACACTGCACCTGATAACTATTGACTAGAGCGGGGACATCACACCCTAGACAAGGTTTGAAATGAAGAGCCTGAGTTGTTGTATTTCAGCTTTGAAGGCTGCTTTGTCTTCTCCATCCTTGAGCACTCTTTCCTGAAGGCTTTCGGATATAACTCTGAATAAAATGATGTCTACATGCATGGTATTCTTGTCAAGATTAGCCTTGACCATCACGAAGTCATCTATATCAACTTCATCTCTATTTTTGTCTTCAGGGGGTGTAGCAATCTCCATGATCACCTCACCATCAAGATTTCTCTCAAAGTGAACTTGCTTCTTTGCTTTCTTCTTAGGCGGTTCCTTATAGATGTTATCAAGGTCATCAAAACTCACCTGATATGAAGGTCTTTTTCTTACCCTTCCCAAGGAGCTCTCAAGCCAAGACACGGTAGTATCTTTACTAACTTCTTTGGGAGGTACAATTGCAACCTCTTCATCATCTTCAATATCTAGGTCAATGTGGATAGGTGAAGACCCTGTTAATGGTATAGAATCATGTGTTAAGGGTACTTCTTTTGATTCCTTTTGAGGTATGGGCTCTTCTGGAGGAGCTTCTGCTTCAGTTGTTGGTTGCTCCTATATAATTATGCCTGAGAAGTCTAACCTTCTTACATTTTTAGTTGACCTGCTGCCCTTTGCATTTCCTTGAGACTGACTAACACTCTTCCCTTTTGACTGTGCTTTGGAAGAAGAGGGAAGTGTTGCTTATACTCTTGGTGGCTCTGTTGCTAGGATAGATTTCTTTCTTTTTAAGACTAGGAAAACCTTGCTATGCTCGAGGACTTGTCTTGTCCTTTCTTTAATTGAGAGGGATTCTTTGTTGGCCCAATTGACTTGAGGAAGAGGCTGATCTTCAATTCGTTTTTGAGTACATATTGGGAGAAGCACATCTTCATCATCTGCTGATAACCCCTTGATATCCTCTGATAAGCAGTCTTTCATCTGGTGAAGAGTGAGCCTGCTGTAACTACACCTCCGCACCTCGAACTCATCTATGCAATTGGCCCAAAAATCTTCAAGAGCGGATATATGAGCATAGTTTCTCTCAAGTCGAGTAGTGTAGATGCCATGAGGATCATATGATCGTCTCTTGCTGTAAGGCTTGAGGCCGAATGTGTCTAACTCATCTCCCATGGTTTTAGCATCTGTTGTTGTTCTGCATGTATAGATTCCCAATCCCAATGGAAAATTGAGGGCGGGTTTCTTTCTATTCCTCAAGAATGTGTGGACATCGTGTGCTTTCCTTAAGAACTCCATGAAGATAACTTCATCTGATGGGTGCCTTGGTAGCATAAGTGGAGCACCTGAAAAGCCATAAACTCTGAGATAAGTGAATGTAGGAAATTGTATAAACCAATCTGTCCATTCAGCTATTGCTGCCCTGGCTGTGGATGAAATACGAATGTGCAATTCATTATCTAGGTCTCGCACTGTGTGTATGAGGAAAGCCTCATTCACCCTCTTGTAATGATGTAATGATTTCGTGAATTCCAGCTGAGGGTAATAGTTGTAGATATGATGTATGCTTAGAGACCCCTTGGTGTTCAACCCTCTGAATTGACCTTGATAGGCCACTAAGTAGACTAGGTAAGAAACCATATGGAACTCATGAATCTGGAAATATTTTGTTATCTGTTGATGGAGGCCGTCACTGATCAAGGTGGACCAATCATAGAACTCAGTTTTCTTCATGATGAGAGGAATCACATAGAACATCCATGGTTGAAACTTGGTAGCATCTTCTTGTCCAGTGACCCTGTTGAGCAAGGTGATTATGATAGCAACTTCGTCCTTGAACTCTCCTCGCCCGACATTCTTAGTCAAAGTCTTATGTTTTTCCTTAATCCACCTTTCTGCAATCTTCTTACTGTACTTGTCCTTGTGCATTTCCCATATCCTCTCACATTCGCCCTTTGAGACAGTGACACTTTCAGGCCAACGGGGAATGGAGAAGCATTTTTCGATCACATCAGGTTTCAAACTGCATATCAATTTGCCATCAACTGATTGAATCTCCCTTGTAGCCGGATTGTAATGCTTGATGCAAGCGATTACAAACTCGAGACTCTGAACTGAAATAGGAATAGATGCTACTGCGAGGATTCCAGAGTGTCTGAGGTTTCTGATTGTAGTGTTGCCTGCCCTCTCCAAAGCGTGTAGATCAAACACCGGCTTGATATGATGCAAGTCCGTCTTAGCTGTTTTGATGAAATCGTGGTAGAGAGCTGATTTGGTCTTGAAATCATTGGGAGTGTATTCCTTTCGAAAACATTGAAGAATGACTGTAAACTCACCTAGGTTCAGACAAGTTTTGAGCAACTTTCTATTTTTAGCTGGTTTTTCTTCCTCCAACGGACAGATTTTTCGAATTTTTTTTGAGATATGGGTTTTGCTTGGAATTTCATTGCAAGACAACCCAGATTGTCTGCGTTTGAAAATTTTGAATTTAGACTGAAAAAGCAGAAAACCCTAATTTCTTCAATTTTTCACGAAAAAAGTTGGCACCTGGGTTTTGTTCAGAATGCAATTAGAAATGGACCCAGTTAATCAGATTTGAAAAACACTGATGGCTGACGGAAAAAGCAGCCAAACCTAGAATTTGAAATTTTCTTGAAAAAGCTGAGATCAGGGTTTTCTTCAGAAGACTGTTTTGAGAGGACCCAGATGATTAAAATTTGAAAACTTTGAAGATTTCTTTGACATGCAAGGAAAAAGGAGCTGCTGCTGCGAGAAGTCCAGAGTGTCCGAGGTTTCTAATTGTAGTGTTGCCTTCTCTCTCCAAAGCATGTAGATCAAACACCGGCTTGATGTGATGCAAGTCCGTCTTAGCTGTTTTGATGAAATCGTGCTAGAGAGCTTATTTGGTCTTGAAATCATTGGGAGTGTATTCCTTTCGAAAACATTGAAGAATGACTGTAAACTCGCCTAGGTTCAGACAAGTTTTGAGCAACTTTCTATTTTTAGCTAGTTTTTCTTCCTCTAACGGATAAATTTTTCGAAAATTTTCTGAGATATGGGTTTTGCTCGGAATTTTGTTGCAAGACAACCGAGATCGTCCGTGTTTGAAAATTTTGAATTTAGACTAAAAAAGCAGAAAACCCTAATTTTTTCAATTTTTCACGAAAAAAGCTGGCACCTGGGTTTTGTTCAGAATGCAATTAGAAATGGACCTAGTTGATCAGATTTGAAAAACACTGATGGCTGATGGAAAAAGCAGCCAACCCTAGAATTTGAAATTTTCTTGAAAAAGCTGAGATCAAGGTTTTCTTCAGAAGACTGTTTTGAGAGGACCCAGATGATTAAAATTTGAAAACTTTGAAGATTTCTCTGACATGCAAGGAAAAAGGAGCTGCTGCAACTAATGAATTTCTTGAAAAATTCTTTAAAAGAATGAGGTGACAAGACCCAGAAGGCTGAAATTTGAAGTCTTTGATCTTCTCCTTGAAAAATTTGATCTTCTGGATGAAAAAACAAGGGTTTATATTGCTGGTCTGAAAATTTGATGAAGAATTTATAAAAATCAGCAAGTTGAAGCTTTGAATCTTGAAAATAAGAACTTCAAAGTTGCTGCTCCACTCTTCTCCTTTGGACGCCACCTGCAATAATGATGAGTTTTGCATTGAAGAGATGTCTTAAATAGATTTAGGGTTTGAAATAGCTTTTCTTTCTTTTGTTTTTATCTTCAAAACTGTAACGACCTATCCTATACATGAAATAAAAATTCCTTAAATTTTTACAACTTATAACAAAAGTAAACGAGTAAATAACACTGTAATAAAAATTTTCTTTTCTTTTCAAATTGAAATACATCATATAAATACAATTTAAAGCTTTTCACAACAAAATAACTTTTTCCTTTTCAAAATGAATAACAGAGTACGAAAGCATAAGAGTACATACACAGCTTAAACAGTTTTTGCACAAATAGAAGTAAAACGGTCCAGGATCTTCCCTTTCAAATATTGGTTCTTCAGACGTTTGTTGTGGAGGAGAAACATCACTCGGGTGCTTTTCCGCCAACCACGGACTAATAATGCGGTCCTCTGCACATTCATTTTTCAATGAAAGGCCCTCCCTTCGTCGAAAGAATTGGTTGAGTAACCGATTCTATTAACCAACTGAGCATAGTGGTGTGTCCTACATAACTAGATTCTTGAATCCCACAATCCCAAACTAGTATGTACTTGTCGGATCACTGTGAACTGACAATGTAATCATCTCTCAATCTAAGAGGATGTATTACATTACTATGGCCATAGTATTTTGGTTCAGTAAACGACTAAGTAAGTCATCTATCACTTACACTACTCAATGCCGATTTGACTTTGGGCTACCTTATTCTATGCGTAGGCTATGTCCTTCAATGGGTTCAGTTTACCCCAAACTTCCTACCTCAAACAATCTACTAAGAAATGAGCCAATAAACAAGTGTCTATATCCTAACTCCTAATTTAGGAAATCTTTATCCTAGGAGTGAAGCTTGTCACAGTTAACCTAATAACATAAGCTAAAGATCATACTTGGTTTTGACATCATTTCGTTCCTAGTAGATATTAATTACTCTATGTATTCTCCATATACGGAGATCATACAAAATTGCAAACTCAATCAAATGCATTTAAAAACTCTTCATTATATAATGCAAATTAAGTAAAGCTACCCTTAAGCTTCTAAAACATTTGATCCCTTTTTTACAACCCTTTTATCCTTAAATCCTTCATTTATTCTACCATTAAAATACATTAAATTTCCTTAAGCATTTACGCTTAATTGTATTGGTTTTCCTTATTCAATTGCCCTTTAAATACAATGAAATTCCTTACATATTTATCCTTAAATGCAATGAAAGTTTATCAAGACATTATTGATTCTCTATGAACTAATTGCAAATATCAAACTCAAGAATAAAAGAGAGCAGCATTTCAAACAAGAATTATTAAATAAATATCATGCCTAATATATTAAGCTTTTTTCCCGGCACTACTCTTCTTGACTCTCCTTCAACAACTTCCAGAATTCCACTTGGAGATGGCTGCTCTGCAAAAACTCTCTTTCAATGGTGATGATTCCTTCAAGTCACTCTTCTCAATTAACACTTCTCTAATAGAAGTTGATTCAACTGTAAATTCACTCTTCTAAAAGGGATTTTGTAATGTCCCCTTTTTCATGAGCAATGGAGTTTGAGGAATTTGCCTATTCCTGATCCTCGTAGGCTAATGGGGCTTGATAAGAGGGTCGTTTGGCAGATACCCAGTTGATTGGTTGGCTTATTTTGTGACTTCATGAAGGTTTTCCTAGTATCATCATGGATATTTCTATTTATGGAAACCTTTATTTTATATTATAATGTTATATTGCACTTTTGGAGTTGGTTAATATTTTATATTATTATAAAGTGCAATATTAAAATAATAAAATAATATTATAATATTCCTTCTAGAAGGTGACTTGGGAAAGTTCTAGAAGGAGGCCGACCTCTTGAGGAAAAAGTATAAATTGACATCATGGGCTTCATTCTCATCATCCAGGAATTGTTGTTTGAATTGATGACTTTTGGTGGTGGAGAAGCCAACTAGGGTTTCAGCCATTGGAGGACCTCTGGGGACGAAAACCTTCATTGGTTACACAATTTTGAGGCTATAAGATACCAGCTGAATTATTGTTGATTGTGGGCTTTACCTTAGAAGTCCAATCTTGCGCTTCATTGTGGAAATTATTTGAGTACAATAGCTGATGTATTATTGTACTTGCAACAACTGATGTATTGTTGCTTTTGAAGTTATTTCAGCAGCTGATGTATTGCTGAGACTGTTTATTTTATTGAGCAAAATTTGTGGCCAAGGGCCAATTTTGGAGAGATATTCGATTGGAGCATATTGGGAAGCATTTGGTTGATCTTAGCTTCATCTTCTTGCTGGTAAAGGTCGATTTGCATCATACATATAGTTCTGATAGTAATTACTAGTCTGCATATCAGCATTATTGGAGGGGTTGATTTTGTTCTTGGAGGCCACCATTGGCATCGATTTCCCTTCTAAAGCTTGGGCGCACTCTTCCTTGGGTTGTGAGGACGATTTTTGATGCTTGAGAGATGGTCCAAAGCCTGCCAATTATTTTATATTAATTTCAGACCAGCAACAAGGACGATTTCTTGAGGGGGTCGATTTGGCTCAAAAATTGATCATTTGGCTTGGACTTTGGTTTCTTCATCAACTACATTGATAGGCGACTTCATCCAACCAGGTTCCTTTGTTTATCATTCATAGTATGATTGCATCATAGGAGTTATAAGTTTCAGTTGTATGTTTGCATTCATATCAGCAAATTCCATATTTGAATATCATTCGCCAAGAGTCTTGGCCATTTTGAGCAAGCATTGTATTGAACATTTACTTGCAATAAAGAAGAGATAAGTAGTTGCTCATTTGTAGTTGTTTTGGTGCCATCAAAGATCATTTGTATTCAGCTTAATAGTATGCATGCCAATTGTTTGACAAAATGTCAATTGGTTGTAGGTTCTCTTTTTGGCATAAATAATGTTATAATTTTGCATACCAAGTGTTTGTATTAATGCCACTTGGCTGTAAGTGCATAAATGCCATCTTAGGTTGCATCCAAAGTGTTTGTAATAATTACTAGTTGCTGTAGCTGCATATTGCAAGTAGTTTCAGTCACATATATGCATTGAATATTGCCAAAATAAGTTGCACCTTCATGTTAGGTCATTATTTAGACAATTTAGAGTCAGATGCAAGCATCCTTATTGATACTAAGTGAAGGAAAGTGCCATTAAAGCAAACTGAAATTTTATATCAGTCATATGACCCTTGTATGCAAAGTGTTTGACGAAATTTCCAAGGCCAAAAATCAGAAATTTTCAATCAGATTTGAGCAGGATCATTACAGATTTAGCACAGTCAACTGACAATAGCTGGTAAAAGCTTCTAATTTTCACACTCTCAGCAAAATGGTAAAATGCAGCAACAGAAAAACAACACAACAACTTAGATAATGGACAAGGAAGCTCTCAAATTCGCAAGAAACAAATTACTCAAGGATATCCAACAATGAATGGCTTGGCAAGTATTTATAGGCCCGAAATTGCAACAATTTCCTTCTTTGTGGGCATGTAGAATGAAAACAAGGCGCCCAGACTCAGTCAAATGTTACATGGCAAGAATATAAACCCTATGTCATCTCAAAAAGGAGTGAATCGACCCTCTTGGAGCCAGCATTATCAAAATAATTCAACTTAAAGCCCAAAAATCGCCACCTACAGGAAAAACGTCCCTGCTTGGCGCATGAAAACGAATGACTCATGTTGCTGCGATTTTGTCAAGTTTTAGCTTGCTACAACACACAATAACTGGCTGGCGTTTCCTCTTCTCCAACGCTGAAAGTTTCCGCCATTATTTTTTTGTTGCGTTGAAGCTTTCTTCCATTCATGGGAAAAACTCTCAACTGTATTTTGGTTTATTTTCAAATGTTTACACCAAAATATTTGATTCATATTTCTTTTTTCTTATATTTTGAAAAATGTTCGATAATGAAGTCTTAATGTTTTCCCCAAAAAAAACTAGCGACTATCTTTCCAATAGTCCGCTTCAATTAACTTGCTCATGTTAAAAGATTTGAATCTTTTAACTTTATCACCTTTGAGTTTAATATTTATTCTTTTAAATATTTACAAATATTTCCACTTTGGAGTTTACAAATATTTTTACTTAAATATTTAATAATATATATTTATATATTTTATAACATATGTATTTTTATTAAGTATTAATATATTTATATATATAAATATATATATATATATATTTTCGACATTACCATCATAATGTATATATATATATTTATATATATGCATATATTACCTTAATATATATACATATATTTTTATACCTTATAAAATATATAAATATATATACCTACACATGTATTTATGTATATATCGTAAAATATATTTACTCCACTAATATATACATATATACATATATATATATGTAAATTTCCTTGACCATATTATTAAAATATTATTTCTACCACAAATATTAGGCGGGGTGTGTACGTATATACATGCGTATAACCATATATACTCTTGTATATACATATGTATGCATATATATATGTCGACACATGCGTATGAGCATATCCATTTGCTTAACGTACGTATGTATCTATATGTTTATACATATAGATACGTGTACCCAATGTATACATGTGTATACGTACCCACTCAACCTTAAACATATATCTTTCACATCATTCATACAAGGGTCACAATATAGTAAGTCTGACAATAAACAATCATTACTCACAAAGCACAAAGAAGTAAACCAAACTCCTAAAGCCTGTGGATGACTTATCAAGACTAACTTATCTGACTTGGTTCCTCTATACCCATCATGATGTGTGTGTATGCTCAACTGATTAACATTACCGGTTAAACGACCAAGCCCCTCTCCCAAGTGATATTTCCCCTCCTCCTGGAAGACTGGTTCACATACCTGCATCCACAGTCATAAACTCACGGCAATCAAATGCTCACAACAATAGCAGTATATATAAACTTCGTAAGATACAACATCACATATTAACCTCATAATGCATATTTTCACCATGATTAACATCAATTGAACATAAGAATGAGACAATCATTAATGTACAAAACTCATTGATAACAAGGTGCATCATATCTTATTCATTCATAAATTGTCTTTTCAAACACATAATCCTTATCTAGTACTAATAACTTAGTAGCTATACAATTGAGGTGTAACAAAAACCCTAAAATTAATTGGTTCGATGAACTTGGACATTCTCTTCCTCTTGCCATTTTGAAACTTTTGAAAATTTGAAAATTTTCACTAAGGCATTGTAAGTTGGGCACCCTTCTTGGCCAGGGGCGCCAACTTTCTCCAAAGTTAGTCATTTTTTTGAAATTTTCAACTTTGCTAAATTTTGACCCCGTACTTCGACTTCGATCTCCGGCTTCCAGATTGATTCAATGAACGAGCTGAGTGAGTGATTCATTGCTGAGCCTGATTGAAACTGAAGAAATGATCTTGGAGACACCTTTGGCAAATTCCATCGTTTTAGTCCTCAAAATCTTGGGCGCCCTTTCTCTCCAAGGGCGCCCATCTCAACTAGACTTAGAATATTTTTTGTTTCTTCATCACTTTCTCTATTTAGATGATCCTGCCTGATCTGATGACCCGGGTGTCGGATTGACTAATGGTTGGGCTCATTGCGAAGCTGGGGAGATTCCAAGAGGGATCTTCTGGGAGATACTTCAACAAAAAGTTAAATTTGATACTCCAAAAGCTTGGGTGCCCCTGGCAAGCTGGGGCCCCCAACTTCACCAGACTTAGAAAATTTTCCAATATTTTCTTCTTACTCGACTCTGGCTCTCATCGGAACCTCTATTCTTCCTGCTACATCTGGCGACTACCAACTCCGTTTGACATGCTAAAAATCTCGCTGGGAAGCCTGATCAATTCTGAAGAAGTCATCTTGGGAGCTTTACTGGAAAATTCATCTGTTTGGACACTCAAAAACTTGGGCGCCTTTCTCCTTCAGGGGCGCCCATTTGCTCCGAACTTAGAAAAAATTTCATTAGATTTTATCTTCAGATTCAAACCTTCATTTTGTACCTTCAACTTTGATCTGGATTTGTCAGAGAATGACAAGTCGGATGCTCTGACGAAGAAACCCGTTGCGAAGCTATTTGAATTCCAGAGAGATTGAGCACTTTAGCAAACCGTAACTGCTGGATTAGGTCCCTCAAAAAGTTGGGTGCCCCTGGGCACTTGGGGCGCCCAAGGTTCCCAGACTTAGAAACTTTTCAAACATTTTCAAGATTTTCATTCTACATTCTGTTTGAAACTTCCCTGTTTGACCTCGAATTCTGGGTGATTGGATGGTCTATTGACTGCACTGTCGGATTCACTGCGGAGCTGGGTAGATTTCGAACAACTTTCCTTGGGAGCTCAAACTCTAATTCCATCATTTGATGCCCTAAAAAGATGGTCGCCTATCTCCTTCTAGGGTGCCCATGTCAAGCAGACTTAGCCAAATTTTTACAGATTTCACCTTTATTCTTCATTCTTCGTGCATGTTAGCCATCCCATCTTCTGTTCAGTGCTTGTGTGTTGGATCTGGCGCCTGGCAGCTGACTGACCTCCATTGATGACTTTTGAAACTCCTAAAATGCTTTCTGAAATTGAAAAAGTAGAATAGACCCACCAGGGCAAAACTGATCTTTTCTTGATTCTGACTGCACAGGATTCTTACTCATCTCTTCAAAATGTCTAAGTGTAGCAATTTTTTTTAATTTGGGGTACAAGTTGCTTGTGTCAATCAGCTATGCATGTGTGACAGGCTGCAGAGTATTTTGTACTTTTCCTACATGTAGAGATGTATTTCAGTCATAATCCTTCTTGATCTTTTGCATATCTGAGGTAATGTGACTTTGTGTGAAGTTTTATTTTGAAGAAACTTCAAATAAAGTTGAGAATATTCATGCAAGAAGTTCTGGAATAGTTGATGGGAAATGAAAATGTGTATTCTTAAGTCTTCTATGTGAGTAAATAGCATAGTTATTTTCAGCCTGTCATCTATATTCAAGTGTTTCAGAGGTGCTACTGATCTTGGTCATGTGATAGAATGATCAAAGTTTGTGAAGTTGTGTTTGCTGCTCAATTAAGACAGTTTTTACAATTTATGAGTTTGGGCAGTATATATAAAGTCTAAGCCTCACTATACAAGTGGAGGCATTGTTTGAAATCTATGTTGCAGTGTTATCAATTTTGAGAAGTCTGGAGTTGGTGCTTTAGCCATTGGAGTTGGTGCTTCATTATTTTCAGAGTTCGTGCTTCGAAGGAGGGTTGGTGCTCTCGGTGAGTTGGTGCTCACTAAACGTAATCTTAGTTGGTGCTTCGTGAGAGTTGGTGTTCTCGGTGGGTTGGTGCTCACTTATGTAATCTGGGTTGGTGCCCTTTGGAGATAAATAAAAGCAATATTTTTCTGTGGTTTTTTACCCGAAAGGGATTTCCACGTAATCCTAGTGTCATGTCCCCTTCTCAGTGACATCTCTCAGACGACAGGATTGGCCTATCATACGACCCTCGTAGGCCGATGGACTGGATAGGGGGTCACTTCGGAGCTTGGCTCAGCTTCAGTCAGCAGGGATTGATCAGTTGTCTTTCGTTCTGGCTCGACGGAGGATATTTGCAGAATTGCTATTTTAGCAGCTTCAGGCAGTGTGGGACCACTGCTATTTTTAGCAGTTGGCTGTGGCGGCATCAGGAATCACTTCGAGTCTCAAAGATCGACGGATCAGTAATCGGGTTAGAAACAAGGGAGATATTAATATTTGATCGTATTGATTAAATATTAATTAATTAACGTTTATAATATAAAGTTATAATTTAATATTATAACTTAAGTGAATTCCTTGAGGGGTGCGCCATCATGAAAAAAGGGGCCAGTTTGATATTTAATTAATATTTAAATATTCAGTGGAGAACTATGGAGAATGGAAAATATTAAAATATGAATATTTCATTAAAACCCTATTTTCAAGGGAATCGCACTTTTCAGTGTATTTGAGGATTTGCCTTGGGAATTGAGCCCATTATGAGATTATTGAGTTTGATATTGATCAATTTTTGGTCTGAGCCTGAGACTTAGGGTTTCACGTTCGATTCCTTGGAGAACGAGCCATCTCCAGCGGAAAGCAATTCAGAGGGTGTGCAATATCACTCGATTTATTGCCTACAGAGGTTTTCTTACTCAGAGGAAACTACAGAGCTTTCAGAGATTGTTTTTGGTCAGAGATTCTTCAGTTGTTGCATCCAGTTATCATCTATCACCTTGGGCGCACTTATTCAGAGGTTTAAAGGTTGATTTGAGGAGGCCGTACAAAATAAACAAGCTGCTGTACTTGGCCGTACTTCTGACAGGCCGTACCATAGCATCTCAGCCGTACTTTTTAGCTTGGAAGAAAACGCCTATCACAAGGGTTCCAGAATACCTTCCTTGGAAGCGCCAACTTACTGGGAGTCTTCAGAGATCATCATTTTGAAGAAGAAGAGCATTCATTAATTGGGCCGTACAAATCTGTACTTCTGTACCAGCAAAATACCAGGTTTTTAAATCTTGCAAATTCTTCATTTTAAACATTGCATGCTTCTGGGTATCATTGTAATCAATGGAAAAGTTGAATAAAGGAGACTGGCATTGATATTGTTGCATTTCCAGAGCTTTTAGATTTTATTTGAATTTATTGCCATTTATTATCAAAATCGTACCTTTTCAATATTGCATCAAAAACACAAAAAAATTGCAAAAACCTAAAACGTCAGAAAAAACATTAAAATATCAGTCAGAGCATTGACAGAGGGAAACCTAGGGTTTCTACACGTAGTGTTCGTGCTATTTATGGTGTTTTCTAATGCTCTTTATGATCTGATTTTTTATTTGCTTGATTAAATCTGGTTTAAAGTTTTAAAATGATTGAAATACTGATTCACCCCCCCCTCTCAGTATTTCCTGTGTGCTCTTTAGACTTTACTCTCATGAGCTTGACCCCTCTTCAAACTGTCACGCCTTGGGCATTTCAAGCTCCCATAACCCCATACGAAACCTCAGAACCTGGACGGCTATGAAAGGATGTCAATGCAAATTTAATACTATTTAGAAGCTCCCAGAAATACCACGGCTAGGCCCATAAACCCTACTACAGAATTCCAACGCCCATATCATAAGAGCCTCAAGTTTGCAAGGTTATTCATTGAATTTGAATAATATTGGAAGCCCTTTGTGCTAACCACGTCCCAACAATGAAGCCCACGTGTTTCTCTATTGCCACACCTTAACTTTCAGAACTATAGAAATGCAGATATATGGCATCCTTTTGACTGGGTAAACCCTTCAAAACTAATCACTAAACTTAGATTCTACAAGATAGGAAGATATGCCGTTCTTCTCCAATTTGGTCTTCGCAAGAGACTCACCAAATTGCAATGAAAGCCTAACTGGAAAACCTGTGTGATTTCCCCTTTGAACTAGCTAGGGTGGAATCATTTCACCACCGAAACCGATCTTCTTCGAGAGGGTTTTCATCCTCCCAAAGGCTGAGATGAACCAAGTTTATTCTCTCGACCCACAAGGGTTTCATATAGAGAAATAGAATAACTGAACATATCCAAATGAGCTCACATAACCTCCTTTTAAATTTTTTCCCCAAACTATCTAGAAGTTTCTATTATAAAATTCATTTTTTAATTAAAACTCATTTTTAGCTCTAAAAATGACCTTTTTATTAAAGTAATCATATTTCGACACGCAAGGCCCCTGTTTAATATATCCATGATTTAAAACATCTCATTCTAGTTCTAACAAGTTATAACACTAAGGTGCTTTTTGAATAGTTTAATTAATATTTAGCAACCATAGTAAATTAATTAAAATATACTCATTAATATACTCATTTTGCGGAAACTATCCGAATGCGTCAGAATCGAAAACTGACTGCACAGGAATGATCCTAATGAAGAATAATGATGAACAGAGCCGACTGGGTGACTTTCAATAAATATAAACTCCCTCCAATAATCTTGGAGCCCAAACTGGAGGCCGGAAATAACATTCGAATGCATCAATTAACTCCTCTAAACCATCTGAGCTCACTGGTAACATCAGATTACCCTTCTGATCAAGTAGACACAAACCTAGAAAACCATCTCCAACTGCAAAGCAAGAGAACCCTAAAATGGGGACATTACATTATTCTTCTAATGCTAACAAGTTGCAAAATTTGAAAAAATTGGGGTGGATATTACATATTCTTAGAGCACTATTTTTAGATTATTGATTTTGTAGACATGTTATATCTAGGCAACCTTCTAGAAGGTCTATTTTTTATTGTATTTATCCTTATAAAAAATCTATGTGAATTTTTATTTATTTTAGTTGATGTATTTCAAGACAAATATCTATTTTGAGTTTGCTTTGTGTGCAAGAAAACTTTTGATAACATAGGAGTTTCAATTATCTTCTATTTTACTTTTTATGCAATATCTTGTAAACTCGTTTGATTAAGTGCCATTTACACATAAATTTAAAATAGTAATTTCATGTACGTTTGCTGCTAAGGTTGTTGTTTAAGAGTTTTGTTTTCTTATGTTTCTGTGCTATGAAAATTGAATATTTAGTATAATACTTCAATCATTGTATTTCTGTATGTGTTAAAATAGATAATTGTAGCTTTGTATGCAATTTTCATATTCAATTTATTGTTATGTGTATTCTGTCTGTTGGTGTTTAAATTCGCACCTCTGGAATGCATATTTGAAACGGACAGCTATGCACAGATAAACTGCTCTTCAAATTAGGAGGGGAAGCTCCCTCTTGCTGATGGTATTCAAGAAAGTAAACTAAAACCAAGTTGCCTATCTTTTTGATCAGCTAGAGCACAAGGTTTATAAAACACAAACGCCACAGCTGAGATTTTCTGATTTAAGAACTTCAACTACGACTAACTTAAACTAAAGACGTTTCTAACTTCTCAAGTAATAAGCAGAGCAAGAGAAACTAGAAATGAACAAGGTAGATTTTCTGACAAAATACTTCAATAATCTCTCTCTCAACAAACACCTACACACTTCACTGTAAGTTGGAATCAAGATCATAAAAGTAAAACACAAATAACGGAAGTTTGAGATTTTATATCAAGGCAAAGGAGGCTCATGATTTTATTACTCGAACTTTTGGAACAAAACTCACTTCTAACATGCCTGGAATAAGAAATTGCAGCTAAAGAGGCTTGCAATCTTATTCTTACACGATAGAAACAGCAATCACACTAACTCCTTGTTGGCTAAAGAGGCTCAACAATTTGCTATCACAACACAATTGAACTGAAACTGAATAACAACTTGCTGCTATACAGGCTCAACGTTTTGTTATCACAATAACCGTTAAAGAAAACTAATGAGCAAAGGCTCTTATTTATAGGCAAGCAGAGGAGTAGGGAACCCTAAAATCTCCTTGCTTTCACAATCTAGGGCTTGCTCAGCAAGCAAGCTTTATTTCTAAATCTAGAAAGAAGATAACATCTAACACCTAAGAAAGCGGGAAAAGCAGGAAACGCCAACTATTACACTTATCTTCTTTCTCTTCTTCAAAGAATGGATAAGAATCGTTCCAAGAATAGAAAGAAAACGGAAAGAAAGCTTCTAGATGAAAGCCACTTTAAAATTCAATCATATCCGCTAAAAAGCAAGAAACTGGGTCCCAGTCAGGTGCATTGATACTGTCTAAGGCAATATTTTGATTCTCCAAGATCTCCTCGCCTTCTGTGATCAAACTTAGAGAATCCTTCACTTCTTTGGCTGCTTTATGAGTTATGTTCTTGAAAAACATCGCTACTCGAAAAGATGACTCACTAATTGATAACTTGGCGGCTCTGCAACTTTATGCTTCTGACACTTCTCTTGATTTCCAACAGAAGAGTATTGCACAACTCTTTTTTGATACCTTTCATTTTTCTCATATCACACCTCCTTGTGTTCTTCAGCTGAGATGATGAAGTTTTGACATAGTGCTGATTTGGTCTAAAACTCGAGGGGAGTGTACTCCATATTGTAAACCTTGAAGAATGACTGTAAACTTGCCTATGTTCAGACAAGCTTTGAGCAACTTTCTATTTCTAGAATGCTGGTTTTTTAGTCTCAAACGGACAAATTTTTTGGAAATTTTTCTGAGATATGGGTTTTGCTCAGAATTTCGTTGCAATACAACCCAGATCGTCCGTTTTTGAAAATCTTGAATTTTGACTGAAAAAGCAGCAAACCCTAATTTCTTCAATTTTTCACCGAAAAAGCTGGCACCTGGGTTTTGTTCAGAATACAATTAGAAATTAACCCAGTTGATTAGATTTGAAAAACACTGATGGTTGATCGAAAAAGCAGCCAACCCTAAAATTTGAATTTTTCTTGAAAAAGCTGTGATATGGGTTTTCTCCAGAAGACTGTTTCAAGAGGAGCCAGATGATCAAAAATTGGAAACCCTGAAGATTTCACTGACATGCAAGGAAAAAGCGGCTGCTGCAACTTGATGAATTTCTCCAAAAATTCTTCAGAAGAATGAGATGAAGAAACCCAGATGGCTAAAAATTAAAAATATTTGACCTTCTCCTTCAAACATTTGATCTTCTAAATGAAAAAGCATAAAAAAGCAAGGTCTTATGTTGCTGGTCTGAAAATTATTCATGAAAATCAGCAACCTTGAGCTCTTGAATCTTGAAATAAAACCTCAAAGTTGCTGCTCCACTTTTCTTCTTTGGAAGCCACCTGCAAAGATGATGAAAACTGAAAGGAAGAGATGTCTTAAATAGATTTAGGGCTTGAAATAGATTTGCTTTCTTTTGCTTTAATCTTCAAACCCTAAACACAACTTGTTCAATGAATTTAGACATTCATCTTTCCCTTTCCATTTTGAATCTTTTGAAAACTTTGAAAATTTCACTAAGGCATTGTAAGTTGGGCGCCCTTCTTGGCCAGGGGCGCCTACTTTACCCAGTGTTAGTCATTTTTTGAGTTTTTTTCAACTTTTCACCATTTTGACCCCTTACTTTGACCTCGATCTCCGGCTTCTAGATTGATCCAATGAACGAGCTGGATGATTCATCGCGTAGCCTGACTGTTTTTGAGAAGATTGTTCTAGAGGCGCCTTTGACGGAAAACTTCGTTTTGACCTTCAAATTCATGGGAGCCCATTTCCTCCAGGGGCTCCGAACTTTCACAGTGTTAGCCATTTTTATGATTTTCAAGTTTCTTCATTGACTCCTCTTCTACAGATGATCTCGTTGAATCCGGAGCTCCGGGCGTCAGATTATTTTCCTATTGTGCTCATCACGAAGCTGACGAGATATGAGGAGGGGTCTTCTGGGGATCTCTTTGCCAAAAAGTTGAATTCAGGCCTTCAAAAGCTTGGGCGCCCCTGGCAAGCTGGGGCGCCCAACTTCACCAGAGTTAGCCAATTTCTCAATGTTTTCACCTTTGCTTTTGAATTTCAAAATTTCACTCTCGTTAAACCCTCTGTTCAGCCTTTTGCATCTGACGACTGCCATCTTGGATTGACGTGCTGAAGGTCTCGTTGGAAAGCCTGACCAGTTCTGAGGAAGTCATCTTGGAGGCTTCACTGGCAAAATCATTCGTTTGGGCCTTTGAAATCATCAGTGCCTTTCCCTTCTAGGGGCGCCCATTTGCTCCAGACTTAGAATATTTTTCATTAGATTTTATCTTCAAATTCAAACCTTCATTCTATACTGTCACCTCGATTTGGATTTTCCGGAGAGTGACGAGTCAGATGCTCTGACGAAGACACCCGTTGCGAAGCTGCCTGAATTTTGGAGAGATTGAGCACAATTGCGAACCCTTACTGTTGGATTTTCCCTTCCAAAAGACTGGGTGCCCCTGGGCACCTGGGGCTCTGAAAACTTCCAGACTTAGAAAATTTTCCGATATTTTCATAATTTTTACTGTCTTCTGTTTGAAACTGCTCCGTTTGATCTCGAATTTTGGGTGACTAAATGATCCGTTGACTGCACTGTCGGACTCGTTGCGGAGCTGACAAAGAACTGAGCAACTTTGATTGGAGATGTAAACCCTAATTTCAAAATTTGGTGCCCTAAAAAGATGGGCGCCTTTCTTTACCTGGGGCGCCCAAACTTTCCAGTGTTAGAAAATTTTCATCATTTTTCAACTTCTTCGTTCTTAGAGCTCGTCCACCAACTTGCTTTCTATCGAATGCTTTGAATGTTGAATCTGACACCTGGCAGCTAAGTGACCTCCATTAATGACCTCGGAGCTCCTGGTATGCTTCTGAAAAAGCAAAATAGACCCACTAGGGAAAAACTGATTATTTTGAGATTCTGATTGCACCAGTCTGATATGGACGTATTTTGAGCCAATCAAAATCAGTTTGGACCCTGATGGACCAACTTTCTATTTTTAGAAAGTTTTCCTAGTATTCATTTCCAAAGAAACCCAGAAAAACCCAGAAAAAGTTACTAAATTTAGAAAATTTCTAAAAATAGCAGTTTTCCTAAAATTTAGGGATGAAAACTAAGATCTGGGTTTTGTAGGTTAAGCTGCTTTGAGAAGACCCAGATCGTCAGATTTTTGGAAATTTTGAGGTTTTACCCCTCATGCAAGACTATGCAAACCCAAATTTTGACCTTTTTGACAATTTTAACAATACTTTTACTCATTTCTTCAAAATGTATAAGTGTAACAAAAATTTTAATTTTGGGGTACAACACTGTCCCAAATTCAATTCTAGTGTACTCATCTTCTTGTAGTCTATGATTTTAGCAATAAGAAGTGAGCATATGTTTGCTTCATCTAGATTGTTTTTCACATTAGAAAAGACATCAAGAAAGCCTTTTTTCTAGTGTACAAGTGTTGAATCACCTCATGCCTTAACCTAAGAACAAAAAGATAGGTTTACTTTTAGTTCAAATTTTTGCATGCTCAAAGAAATTCCTGCTAGTTCTCGGTATTTTTATAATTTTTTGTATAAGGAAATTTATCATTTCCTTTGCTCTTCAAAAGGGAGCTTCCCCTACCAATTGAAAGAGGGGTTTTACCTTACGTGTTTTGTTTCACATTGTACCACAAGAGACAAATCAAAACACTAACAACTACAAATGTCTCCCGATATTAGTAAAACTTCTCAAGTATGAGACCCTTCTTGGATACCAAACACAAATAAATTAGGTACCTCAGACAATGGTTTGAAAGTATCAGCAATATGTTCTTCAAATGGGAATTGTACAAAAAATCATTTTGTAGAAGTATCTCATGAATGACGTGTTGGTCCACTTCAATGTGCTTTGTCTTGACATGAGAATCCTATTGGTGTATATAAAGTTTATACACGTTATTAAACAAAGTTTACCTTTATTTGATTGGATAGCTTATGTTAGATTATTTGATTAATACAAATAATTAGTTACTGAATGCGGATAACTCATAATATCAACTTCATGTTAGTTAGCATCCTAGTCAGCAACCTAGTCAACTTACCAGTTTACTCCCTAATTGAATTTAATGTCAAATTAGATGACCAAGTTCATCCTATGAGTTAACTCTCAATTACCTTCAATCAATGGGTTACCTCTGTATCGGATTTAGTTAGCACAGTTAGGATTTCACCCTATTGGCCTGTAGAAAGACACCCATATAATACAATGTTAAGGATACATTTATTTAATATATAAAGGATTTTGTTATTCTTGCAATTATTTTAGTGTCATCTGTAGATGAATTCTAAAGTTGAATTGAACAGCTGATCCATATATTATAGAAGAATATCATGACCTCCTCCTGAGGAAACCTAGTTCTCCAAATATATTTGGGATGCATTTGGATTCACGTGCTTAATTGACTAGTCCTTTTCCTTCATTCCGGGAGTAGAAGGAAGAACAAATTAATTGGACCTAGACCAAGAGAGTCAATTAATCCAGAAGTAGGCTTTTCCTTCATATACTCCTTCCCAGTTAGAGCCTGCATAGCTTGTCAAGATGGCACTAGCTCCATAGTTGTACTTAATCACCAATCATGAAGTACCCTTGATGAATCTAAAAACTAATGTTACTATTTGGCACTAACTTTATAAAGCAAGACACAAGGACAAAGGAAGAAATCAATGCCAGATATGTTGAGTCAAATAATTAAAATTCCTCAAAAGTTGCATACACACAGTAATATTAGTCTTGGGAGAAGTGCAGTGAAGTATACTTTGGTGGGGAAATAAAGATCGAGATCTTGTTTCTCAACATGTAAAACAGGACATAACACATCCATTCCACGTATATCTAAACCAAAGGTAGCATCTAGAGAAAAGAGAACCTTGTCAACTTAGTAATTTTAACCTGTAGGGTAAAAGTGTCAGTAATTGGTGCCTGGGTAATATGAAAATCTTTTAGATACGAAATGATATTGATGTCTTTCTGTATCTCCGTCAACAGTTCTTTGGGTTTTCTAAATCCATTTGGATTTTACAATATTTTACCATCAAGTCAAGTGACCAGCTCCTGTGTGCTTTTCACCAAGGAATTATATTATTGTGTCATTACAAGCTACCATTCCTTTTGACCACACACTTCTTTATAGGCTTGCAGATCACATGAAGAATTCATTATTCAGGAATATAAGGCTTGCTGATTTTTCCATTTCTTCCCTTGACACCTAAATCTTTTAAACTCTGTAGCCTCTTAAAACTTGATCATTTAAATCTTTTTATGAATGAAAGCTAGTACATATGGGAATTTTCAAGGACTACACATGTATATAACTGTGCTAGAAAATGGATAATTTCAAAAATAATTGTTTAGATGCATGCAATGGATTTCAAGGTACCTTTTACAGCCATATTATCTCTAGTATATTTGCTTATCTTAAAAAATACAACTAATTACTAAGGGCATCTTTATCTTTCCATTTTAGTCAGTGTAATTGTGTATATTATGACGCATTTTCATTTTCCTTTTCTTTTACAATCGGTTCTCATTATTTATTTTCCTCAACTGTGATTTCCTTGTAAAGTTGAATTTAAAATGATTTCATACTCTCAAGCAACAAAATTATCTTTTTTGTTTTCAGGACAATGGGCTTGACTATGATTATAATAGATGGATGTTGATAGAAAGGACACGCTACACATTTGGAAATGAATGTAACAAAATTGGTATAGGTCCTGAAGGATTTCGGAAGCAAATAGGATTTTGTACTTCACCAATGGATACTTGCTTGAATAATCAATTGTTCCATTTTTATAATGTAATTCCTTCTCTCATTAAACCAACCAAGCATGTTATGTGACTTCCATAGTATTTGGTAAAATAATAGAACTTCAAAATATATTTTAAATTGATCACTATCATTTAATATGCCATAGAGTTTGTATTGAGAGTAGAGAATTGCTTATTTTAATTACTAAACTATTGCATTTTTATATTCATTTTTTTCTCATCTCATATATGTTAAACTAAAACATGAAGGGAATTAAGAGAAATACCTTTTTCTTTATTTCTTTCATTATTATACCAATGAAAGAAAAGACAACATTTCTCATTGAAAACCAAAATAAATAAAAATGTCTTGCTTTGTTCAAACCAAAATGAATGGTAAAGGAAAGAATTGATGAAGACCCCAAGAACTCCATGGAACTTGTTGTACCCCAAATAAATTTTTTGGCATTCTGTGTAAATTGAGCTAAATCTTGTTAAAATGCCATGAAAGGTTTGTTTTAGGTCAAACCAATCATAGAATCTTGGTGGGTTTCTGTCTAGGAACACATGTACAAAATTCTAAAAAATTGAAAATTAGGGTTTTTTCCCCTATTTTCAGGGAAATCCCCCGAAAATAGGACCTTCCCAGAAATGATCGAAAATGATTTTGATAGGTTTAAAGGGCTTCACGATCACATTGGTCAAGTCAGAATCATCAAAAGACACGTTTTACTCTGGTGGGTCTATTTCTCTTTTTCAGGAACGAAGTTAGGAGCTCCACAGCCATTAATGGCAGATTGGCCAGTACCAGGCGCTGAAAGCTAAGCTTCAAAAGCTTCAACGATACAACCATGGCGGAAAAGGTCAAAAAAGATGCTGTTTGACGAAGGAGATTCCTGAAAACGAAAAAGGTCAAAATTTGACTAACTCTGGAGATGTTACGAAGGGGAGATTGCTCACATGTTGAAAAGGCGCCTTCTTCAAGCAGGGGCGCCCATGGTCTTTGAAGGTCAAACAAAGTCAGTAAGATCATCCGAAGCAGTCATTCTCAACGTTTGGTTGCTGGCTCAACAGTGAAACAAACATCCAGATCATCCGATGAATAGATCACTAGCAACTGCTGACGAAGCAAAAAGAGGCAGTTGAGGAATTGACAGGAAACCACAGTTAACGACAAAGTTGCAAGAAAAAGCGCCTTTTCAAAGCAAAGGCGCCCTTTCTTTTGGACTTCCAGATGCTGACCAATGACAAAAGGCCTCCTTTGATGACCTTCTCAGCTCAAGCAAATCTCGGAAACGCAACTGCAAGCATCAATACCTGACAGAGCAGTCAACGGATAATCTGGATCAAAGTAGGCAACTTGTCAGACGAAAATAATCAAGCTAAAAGGCAAAAGCGCCCTTTTCAAGGAGGGGCGCCCTTGGATAAAGGAACCCTAATTTGAGATCCAGATTTCCCGAAGACAGTCATTCTTAGCAGAACAGAGCTGAGTACCTGATGAAACATCATATGAAAACATCTGACTCTCCGATCAACGAGAAATCCAGTTCAAGGCACGAGAGGTCATTTCAAATAAGCTGAAGAACGAAGACTGAAAAATCACTAAGGCATTGGCAAAAGCGCCCTTTCTTGGGAAAGGCGCCCAGTCTTTTGGAGCCCTTAACTCAGCTTTTTATCATTCAGTCTCCCAGGCACTTCTTTCCAGTATGGATTCTGCTCCGCAGTGAATGTGTCCGTGACGTCTCAAGATCGACAGACAACGCCAGATTCAGGATCAAACAAGGGGTTTTCAGGAGAGAAAATACCAAAAAACTTGCAAAAGATGAAAAGGGACGCCTAAAATAAGTCAAAGGTCATTAGTTGACTAAAGTCAAAAGCTCTTTGAGTTAAAGTTGGCTAAAACGCTCCACGATTGGTGGAAATCACCTTTTTAACTTCAGATCAAACTCAAATCACCTTTTGAGCTTGTGTTAGGTCCCCAAATTTGTGGATCTGAAGCTCAAACATATATATTCAAGGAGATGGCGTCCATTTCATTATTTCATTGCAGGTTGAAGGATAAAAACAGCCACAAAGCTCTCAAAGGACGCCATTGAAGATCTGAAGGAGGTTTTCATCCGTTCTTCATTTTTATTGCAGATCTGAAGCAGGAAAGGGTTGCCATTTTGAGGATTGGATCAGAGATAGTTTTTTTTTGAAGATCAGCTAAAACTTCCAATCCACCTTCTGTCTTTTTCCTCTCTTCTCGTCTTAGGTTTTTTGCATCTGACAGAAAAAGCAACAGGCTACATCAGATCTGATCAACTGGGTAGATTCAGCATCATTTTCCAGAGAAACCCATCTCGACAAATTTTCCAAAATCAGCAAACTTGCTGCCCCTATTTTTGGGGGTTTTTCCGAAAAAGTTTCAGAATCCAAATTCTGAGGAACTGGGTTCGTTCAGCATTGAAGCACGAACAAAACCCATGTGCCAGATTTTTTCGGAAAAATACTTCTCGGCAGGGCGCTATTTTTAAGGGTTTCCGAAAATCATCTGAACTAGGTCAAGCTTACAGTCAATCTTCAAGTTTTTCAGGATGCAGTACTCCCAGGTGCAATACGAGACCAAGACGGTCTTACTCCATGATTACCTGAAAACAGTTGACACAAATCTTCACCAAGTAAATCCAGTGGTCGATTTGGAGCAGTTAGAAGGCATGAATCAAATAACATTGCAGAATATCGAAGAATCCGGATTGCTGCAAGCCGCTTCAATTCCCATCACACTACAAAGCGTAGAGCTCGTAATCGCTTGTATCAAGCATTACAACCCTACCACCAGAGAAATCAGAGCAGCAGATGGAAGGATTGTTTGCAGTTTAAAGCCTCAAGATATCGAAAGATGTTTTGATATTCCCTCACATCCTAACAGCAAAGTCATATCATTGACGGAATGTGAGAAAGCTTTTGAGACGGCCAAGGACAAATGTCAAAGGATAATGGCCGAAAAATGGCTAAAAGTGACAAAGGCAAGCTTGCCTAAGTTGTTGGGGCGAGGAGAATGTAAAGACGAGTACGCAGTGTTAATCACTCTACTCAACAGAGTCACTGGAGAAGAAGATGGTCGTCAATTCCAGCCATGGATGTACTATGTCATCGCTAAAATCATTGGCAGGAGGGAATACTATGACTGGGCCACTTTGATCAGTGACACACTCCACCGACAAATCACTGGGTATCTGGAAGCTCATAGGTTCCACATGTGCTCCTACCTGGTATACTTGATAGCCTTCCAAGGCGATTTCAGGTTATTGAACAATGTGGGAACCTTAGGTGTGCAGAAGGTTCACGAGTTTTTCACACGCCTTGAGTTTACTCAAGCGGAAAGACACTTCAAGAAGACAAGTGATCACTTCACCATGCACATAGTTCGTGAGCTTAACCATGAGATGCACGTGCGTATTTCACAGACAGCCAAAGAGGCAATGGCGGATTGGGCAGATTGGTTTATCCAATTTCCTACATTCTCCTACATACGCGTGTATGGCTACATTGGCCACCCCGCCATGCTACCAAGACACCCTTCAGATAGGGTAGTCTTCATGGAATTCCTGAGACAGTTGTCCGAGGTTCATGTCCACTTGCGCTTGAAGAGGAAGACAGCTGTTAACTTTCCCGTTGAAATGGGACTATATAGATGTGAATCCGCGGCAGATGCAAAGATGATGGGTCAAGAAACAAGGAGGTTTAACCTCAAATATCTCATTGATAGAAGATCTTATGATCCCAGAGGACTCTATGCAGCACACCTTGAGCAACACTCGTCACATAAGTCTTCTATGGAAGATTATTGGGTGAATTGTAAAGACGAGTATGAAGTGCGAAGAAGGAACTACAGCAGATTCAGACTCCCACAAATTGCTGATTTCATGTCAGCAGACATTGAGGGCCTATCAGATGATGAAGGGGAAGTCATTCTCCCCTCATTCTTCGCAGATTCAGTTGACTCTCAATCACTCCCGAGAGTGGATTGGTATGCCAAAGAAGACACATCTATAGAAGAAAGAACGAGTAGAGTGGTTAGAAAAATCAAGTAAGGTGATACCTCACAGAACAGAGCCGCCACAGGTTCAGTCTACACCACCTTCCACTTCAAGAAGGAAACCTAGACAAAAGCAATGGTGCAATCCTCCCCGAGGGATGAGGATGTCAAAACCTAGAACACAGAGGACACTAGTGGAGAAAGCCACACATAGTCCTGAAATAATCACGGGTATTGCTGCCCAGACAAAGTGAGGGGCGCTACCCCGGTTGACCAGAGTTATCAGGAGGCCAGTGGTTGTTGAAGACAGGTCATTTGAGGCCAATGGCGAGGCAACAACGATTAGAAGCAGCGTGACAGTTGCACTGTTATGCAGAGCTGAGCCGCCAGCATCGCGATATCACGGCGAACCACGAGGTCCTCATCGGCTTGGTTGGCCAAGAAGACATTACTCCAGCACAGTCTCACACATCTAGCGTTCAAGGGCCTCACGTCCCTCCTAGTGAAGTTCGCCGAGATTCGATTTGGCTCGAAGGTTTCCTAGGAAGGAAGAGGGAAAAACCCTCATATGAGCTTGACTTTACCGAATTCGACCACGTCCCACAAGACACGTCGGCGAAGAAGTTAAAGAAGCAAGTTCACATAGAAAGGAATGCAGAATGTGGGATCATCATAAGGGCTGGCTCCACCGGTGGAAAAACTATTACCATGAGGGTTCAAGTGGACTGCTGTCTCAGCTTAACCTCGGGAGGGCTCCACGACGGTGGAGTAGGACCTTCTCGGAGCCAAGCAGTGAGGCGCACCGAGGATGGCCAGGATGGTAAAGAAAAGCCTGACCAAAAGGCAATCGGCCGGGTCTTACATCACCCGACGATCTGGCACCCAGCGTCTCATCCCCTCTGGGCGGGACTTCCTAGTCTCACATGGGAACAAAATCATCGGTGTTAACATTCGGCAAACACTTGAGGAATCAGGTGGAATAGTTTGTTCTCAAGGGAAGATGCGTACTGGCAAACCTATACCAGTTACGGGATAGAGCACATGAGCTTCGTGTGGAGATCCAGCAGTCAGAACAAAGGATTGCAGAAAAGAGGCTTGAAGACGAAAGTACAATTGCAGATTTGCAATTAGCATATCAATCAGTATACTCTGAGGAAAACAAGCAACATCTTTTTGCTTGGAAGGAACAATTGGCGTACAAGGTGAAAGCCTACGACGCCCATTCAGTAGAGTTGATTGATTACAGAAGGGTGGTTGCCACTATTATCAACTTCGCAAGAATGTTGGTAATATCTTTCCCTTGCATGGAATATCAGCGTGAGGGAGGAGAATACGTCGGGTTGGTGACTGTGCAGAACCAATTCAGGGATGTCATCCGCGGCACCTTTCTTGACGATCCAGAGGGTTGTAAGCTGGCTAAGGTAGCAGCTTTATCAACCAAGTTAGAAGAGGCAGCATCTCAATGCATTGACTTCGGAAATCAGCTCACAACGGGTGAGGTCATGCTCCGACACCACGTCATCATCCTACGGAGCATTAACTCCCCAGAAGCTGATGAGGTCAATCAATGGATTGAGACACTGTTGATTAATGGCGAGCTATAAATGCACCAGAGAAGGACGCCATACACACTCCAAGTGGCATTCATGAGACTTGAGTTGACTTGATGCTTCTTTCCAAGTCAACTCGAGATGCTATTAAATGTAGTTGGAGTTAACTTGATGCTTCTTTCCAAGTTTAACTCCACTTTCCTTAAATCATGCATTGTCAGATCCCACTAATTAAGGATGTCTAATTGACTTCCACGATTTGTGGATCTTAGATCTCCACTAAATGTGGATGTCTATTTTGGAGGGAGACTTTACATTTAAGTTCACCTTTAGTTTGCTTTCAGTCAACTGAAGTAGTTTCCAATTGACTCTTTGTTGACTTTCAGTTAACTGAAGTAGCTTTCCAGTTAACTGCTTGTTCCCCCTATTTAGGAATAAATCTTGCTAATTGATTGGCAAGAACTCATTGTTAACTCAAGGAGATTTTGGGGTTGCCCACTCCTTTGAGTTCTATAAATAAGAGCCTTGGGCTCATTATTTGTTTAACCTTTACTTGCTATGCAAAATTGCTGCGCCATTGTTGCCAACACTTTGAAAGCGAATATTTGTTCACTCTTGGATGAGAGTTCGTTGGATGATTGTAATTGTGCATGATTTCGTGCCTTTGCTTTCCCAACTTTTGTAGTTCGTTGATAAAGCATTGAAGAAGAATATCAGAAGGCGCTTGCATTTTGATCATCTTATTTGAGTTATGTCTACGTCCTGTGTTTAATAGCTTGTTGTCTCATTTCCCTCCTCGGATAGGAGTCCCTCCTCCTTGGATATTTGTTATTGACAGTTGTCGTTTGATGTTGTTTAATGTGTTGACTTCCAAGCTATACTTCGGATAGGAGTCCCTCCTCCTTAGCAAGCTCGTTAGCCAAGGCATCGTGATTTTGTTGTTTCTAGTAAACTATTTCTTCAGCTCATACCTCGGATAGGAGTCCCTCCTCCTTGGCAGATCTCGGATCTAGTTTACCGTGCAGAGTGTTTGCTTGTACCAACCTTATCCCGGTGTATACCCGAGAGTTCAGAGCCTCGGTCATATCCTCTGGAGACGGCGAATTCAAGTGATCCAACCATCCCATTCCCGCTCCTTTACCCTCATGCTCTGTTCATCTTGAAGGTATTGGATAGATAAAAGCTAGTTAGTCGTAGTTAAGATCTGCAGAAACCAGAGAAAAGCTTAGCTACGGCGCATTGTGTTTGTGCACCCTTGTGTCCTGCCGCTGAAGCATAAAAAGATAGGAACTAGTTAACATTTCCCTTCCCTACGCATTGCTCCCAGCAGAGAGGGACTTCTCCTCTTTAAATAACGAAGAAGTGTTGCAAAACATTTGAAATAGCTGAACGTTTACAATCAGCACTCCAGAGGTGCTAATTTAAACGCCAACAGTTTTCTGGCGCCCACCGTGGGGCAACGAGGCATCAAACTTCAAGAAAAGCTAAACGCTTTTATGTCACGGGAATGACTATTTGGCGTCCTTGGGCACCAGTAGAGCAACCTGATCTTGTTCCAGCAACTCTCCAACCAGATCTTACATACATTGAAGGAGAGCAATCGGATATCATCAGCAGCTTGCGGATCTTCATCTTCGAGAAGAATACATCACCAGCTCAGTGGAGAGCCGCAGCCATTACTCTGGACCAGGAAGAAAGAAAGGCTGATCTAGCAGCCGAGAGACCAGTATTACCACCACCTGCGTGGCAGTAAGCATCCTGGCTTACCAAGTATATACAAGAAGGAGGACCAATCCTCTTTTCCAAGAAGAAGTCGGAGAAGCATCCGACACAGAGCAGATCTTTCAAGAGGTTCGAGAGCAATTTCTAGAAGAACCTCAACAAGAACCTCCTGCTCAAGCAATGGCCGACAACGTTAACATTCATAACGGCATTGGCCGTAATAACGGCAATGGCAATGGCAACAATGGCAATGGCCACTACATCAACAATCTTTTCGGCAATGGCCGAAATGCAAGAGTTGTTGCCAGACGTGCTGCCCCACTTCCATGGGGTAATAACATAGGTCCATTGGCCTTACAAGGCAATCATGAACTTCCCAAGGGATCACGGAAGCATTTCCCAAGATTCTATGGCGACGGGACTAAACATCCCGATGAACATCTCTCAGCATTCACAGCGGCCTGTTCCGTTCTGTCTGTGCCACATGAAGATATCGCCGTTCGACTCTTTGTCGAAACTCTTGAAGCAAATGCAGCTGACTGGTTCAATCATTTGCGACCAGGGATTATCACAAACTGGGAAGACATGAGCGAAAAGTTTTTGGCCAGATTCAGACCTGCTGAAGACAGTCATCAACTGTTTGCCCGTTTATCTAACTCAAAGATGGAGTCTACAGAACCAATGAGGGAGTTCGTAGCAAGGTTTAACCGCCTTGTTACACGACTTTCCCACACAATGAATCCATCCGATGAGATCCTGATGAGCAGCTTCATCAACGCCCTACCCTCAGAGATAGCCTTTTTCATAAAAGGCAGTCATGAAGAAGACCTGCTGGTAGCTCAAGAAAAGGCTATTGAGCTCGAAGATCACATGATCACTACGGGGAAGATGAAGAATGATGCCATCAGACCGCTGGTCCAAGCATCAGCAGATCCATTGCTACAAAAGGTAGCAAACGAGGTGACCATCCTCAAAAGACAGTCACCCAACCAAGGGCAGCAAGCAATGCCCACACCACCACCATATCAACAACAGCAGTACCAGCCTCAACAGCAGTACCAGCCTCAACAACCTTATCAGCCGAAGAAAAATAATTTCCAATCATTTAACAACTTCAAGCCAAAGTTCTCAGGACCGCCTCGACAAGCAGAACCTGAGAAATCCAACGTGTTCTGTTGTTTCCACGATTCAGATGAACACACTGGATCTTCATGCCCTGAGAATCAGAGGATGAATCAGATAATGGGATATGCCGGAGATGCAGTTCCAAGCTCCAATACAGTACCTTCAAATTCGAACGTTGCTCCACCTCAAATGGACAATTTCGATGGCGACTCCGCAACGGGATACTTTCACAACGAACCCGTAAATCAAGAAGAAGAAGACTACCGTCAGTACAATCTTGCTGTCAATCACGAGAACCTGTCAACACCCGTGTTTACACGTGCTCAGCATTTCAAAGCACAGAAAGAAGAAGACGAAAGACGGCAGTCCAATGAAAAGGGAAAAGAAGCTTCCACTTCTAATCCCAAGTCTACACATGAGTACGTCACACCAGTTCCTCAAGAACCGTCTTCGACGAACTTTGACATAGTGACATCCATGATGAAGACGAAGGTACAAATTTCACAGCTGGAGTATCTCCAGGATCATCCCGATCAAATGGATCGGATTCTTAAGGTGATTCAGAAGCCAATCGTCATACAGCCCACATTGCTAGCATCTTCCGTACCAGCGGGAGAAAAGCCAAAACCTTTTTACATATCTTTGTATATGGGAGGATATAAGCTTAGCAACTGTATAATTGATTCAGGGGCATCTGATAATGTCATGCCTTTGCAAATCATGAAAGCTTTAGGGCTATCATGCACGGAAACCAAAGAAAAGTGTTACTCACTTGAATCAAAACCCGTGCCGTTGGTAGGTCAGCTGAAGGATGCTCAAGTAAGATTGGCATCCTGCCCAGAAAAGAAGATCATGATGACCATTCTCATAGCTGACATCCCAATCAGTTATGGAATGCTCCTGAGCAGAAGCTTTTGCAAAGATCTCGGAGGCGAGATTCAATTGGATTGGTCGTACGCAACAATCCCATTGAAAAAGGGCACTTTCAAGTTGGAACCTGAGGCTAAGTCAACATTCACGGTGGTGAAATCTCAAGACCCACAAGCACAAGTGTTACATCAAAACACGGGTCCTGGCACGTATGCCATGCTGTCAGAAGTAACTAAAGAAGATGAAAATCTTGCACTTACCACGCAAACGTTGAATCAAGATGCAAGAATGTGGAATATGCAGTTCGACGGCAGTTGCTCAACAGCAGGATCGGGAGCGGGAGTTGTCATTACCTCTCCCGAAGGAACACTGTACCCATTTGCTTATCGCTTGCAGTTTGATAACACAAACAATACCGCAGAATACGAGGCGCTCATACTTGGCCTCAAAAAGGCAAGAGATATGGGTATAAAATACCTTCAAGTCGAAGGTGATGCAGAGCTGATCGTTCAACAGGTCAGAGGGCTGTATCAAGTAAGAAGAAGTCGTCTTTCTTCTTACCGACAAAGGGTGTGGAATGCAATCGACTGGTTCGAAGCATTCAACATCGAGTACATACCACGTGAGCGGAATAGCAGAGCGGATTCCCTTGCGGTATCAGCAGCTCTTTTCATGCCCCATTCTGACTTTCGTCAGAATATCTTTGCGGTCGAGCTCATTTACAGGCCAGCCATCCCCGACAACTGCGACAATTGGCAGGTCTTTACTAATGATAAAGACATTCAAGAGTTCCTTCGCATGGATGACAATTATCAAGAACTATTCTTTGAAGGTAGTGCTTCTCCCTCCAAGGAATATATGGCGGAGAATTCCGAAGTCACGGAATCTGGCGTCATCCAATTAAAGGGCAATAATATCCCCAAAGGTCTAGTATCCTTGGAGGATATTTTTGATAGACACGACAGACGTGTTCAGGATCAAAGGAATTCTAATGACAAGACGTCAGCCGACTACCAACAAGTCAACATTGGTACGGAAGATAAGCCTCGGCTCGTCAACCTAGGCAAATGTTGCACTGTGGAAGAAAGCGACAATTTCATATCTCTATTCAAGCAATATCGAGACGTCTTTGCATGGTCCTATGAAGACCTGAAAGCATTCAAGCCAAAGGAATTGTCCCATACAATTCCACTAAAGTCTGACATCAAGCCCTTCAAGCAGAAGCAGAGACACTATAACCCGCGTATCCAAGATACAATCTACGCGGAGGTGAAAAAGATGGTGGATGCTAAGATCATATATCCGATCCACTATTCCACCTGGGTGTCCAACATCGTTCCTGTACGCAAGAAGAGCGGAGAAATCCGGATTTGTGTAGACTTCAGGAACCTGAACCAGTCGTCACTAAAGGATAACTATCCTTTACCCATCATGGAACACACATTGCAAACGGTAACCGGTTCGGAGATGCTGTCATTACTTGACGGATTTTCGGGGTACAATCAAATTGCAGTGGCTGAAGAAGATCAACTCAAAACAGCGTTCACCACTCCATGGGGAACGTTCGCCTACGAGAGGATGCCCTTCGGCCTCATCAACGCCGGTGCTACCTTTCAGCGAGCCATGGACTTGGCTTTTGGCGACTTAAAAGACAAATTGATTGTCGTCTATCTTGACGACCTTACCGCTTTCTCAAAAAAGCGGCAAGATCATTTTCAACACTTAGTGAAAGTGTTTGAGAGATGCAGGTCCCATCACATATCACTGAATCCGAAAAAGTCTATCTTCGCAGTGACAGAAGGCAAATTGCTTGGTCACATCGTCTCTAAAGAAGGGACTAGGATAGACCCTAATCGGGTAGATGCAATCAAGGATCTGGCTCTCCCTACCAATAAAACTGGGGTACATTCTTTCTTCGGCAAAGTCAATTTTATACGAAGATTTGTACCTGACTTCTCGGAGCTGACCAAAGACATCTCGGCAATGATGAAGAAAACAACTGTTTTCAAATGGACCGATGAAGGAAGGAAGGCATTCGAGAAAATAAAGGAGGCCATCAGTAAAGCACCAGTGTTGGTTCGACCCGATTTCAATAAAGAATTCATTCTTTATTGTTACGCGTCGGAACATACTCTATCCGCCATACTGACTCAGAAGTTGAATGAAGAGTCCGAGTCACCTATCGCTTTCATGAGCAGCAGCTTCAAGAATAGTGAATCTCGGTACTCCCAAATAGAGAAAAATGCATATGCCGTGGTGAGGGCTGTTAAGAATTTCAGATTCTACATCCTAAACTCTCACACCACTGTGTATGTTACAGACCCCGCGGTCAAGAGTGTCCTCACTCAACAAGAGATGGGCACCAAAAGAGGCAACTGGATTGCAAGAGTCCAAGAATACGACTTGGATATCAAGCCTACCAAGCTTGTTCGCGGGAGAGGTCTATGTCAACTCCTGGCAGAAGATGGTGATTTAAAACATCAAGCTGAAGATGGAATCCCAGGAACAGAAATGGAAGAAGACCTCCCAATGGTCTTATTAGTTGAATCTGCTCAAGAGTGGTACACAGAATTATGGTACTACCTAACCTACGGGGAATGTCCAACACACTTGGACAAGCAGCAGAGAAGAACTTTGAAATTACAAGCACAAGGCTATGTGCTTGGAGGAAATGTTCTATACAAGCGTGGGCTTGATGGAACGTTCCTGCTATGCGTCACCAAAGATCAACAAAGACGATTGATGGAGGCATTCCACAATCAAGCATGCGGAGGTCACTTCTCATCAAGGGTCACCGCATTCAAGATCTTGCGGGCATCATTCTTTTGGCCGACCTTGTTCCGCGACGCATATGACTGGGTGCACAGATGCACATTGTGCCAACAATTTGTTGGTAAACTTAAGCTGTCAAACCTTCCACTCAGGCCGGTGGTGATAGATGCTCCATTCCAGCAATGGGGCATAGACTTTGTGGGACCTATCAACCCTCATTCCAGCAAAGGACATGTCTACGTCCTCACAGCGACAGACTATTTTACTAAGTGGGTTGAGGCGATTCCTGTAAAGCAGGCTACTTCCGAGGTGGTGTGTAATTTCCTCAAAGAGAACATCATTACACGCTTCGGAGTACCCAAAAAGATCGTGACTGACAACGCTACAAGCTTCTCGTCAGAGGAGTTGATAGAATTTTGTTTTGACTACGGCATCACCTTGTCCCATTCTTCAGATTACTATCCACAAGGTAATGGACAAGCCGAATCGTCAAATAAAAACATAGTCACAATAGTGCGCAAGATGGTTGATTCCAATCAACGGGCTTGGCACACGAAATTGTATGATGCTCTTTGGGCTGACAGAATCACGCCCAAAAGAGCTATCGGCACTTCACCTTTCATAATCCTATATGGCACTGAAGCTGCGTTACCCATCACTCTAGAGTTGTCTGCTTTACAGCTGGCATCCACAATAGAAGATGAGGAATTCAAAGATCCTATCGAGAAACGTATCTTGTGCCTAATGAAACTTCAAGAAGAAAGGGTGGAGATAGTTGATAGGATCACTCAGCATCAAGAGCGAGTGAAGAGGATCTTCGACAAGAAGGCTCGGCAACGGGACTTTGAGATTGGAGATAAAGTCCTGTTATGGGACAAGAGACACGAACCAAAGGGAATGCACGGAAAATTCGACTCCCTTTGGCTGGGGCCGTTCCTGATTCATAATCTTGCAGGAGGGAATTCCTATATTCTCTCACATTCAGACGGAAGGCTCTTTCCACTGCCTTACAGCGGGCAGTACTTGAAGCATTTCGTCCCTTCGGGGATGGGGTGAGTACATATTGTAAATACTTTTCCTTGCTTTAACGTTATGTTGTTATGTTTTTCCCCGTTCAGTGAAGTATTGTCGTGTTTTAGGTGATTTCTTAGATGTTTTGTCGTAGGTGAATAAATTGGGGGAACCCAATAAATAAGGTGAACTCTATTTTTAGGAATGTATGGAACCAAAGTCCTGACTCCGTTACCCAACTGATTATATATACTGGTCTACGAAACTTGAGATTCTCGGTTCTCCTATGCCGTAGGTATCCGACATGGTCACCAGACGGAGCCTATGTTGTACCCCAAATAAATTTTTTGGCATTCTGTGTAAATTGAGCTAAATCTTGTTAAAATGCCATGAAAGGTCTGTTTTAGGTCAAACCAATCATAGAATCTTGGTGGGTTTCTGTCTAGGAACACATGTACAAAATTCTGAAAAATTGAAAATTAGGGTTTTTTCCCCTATTTTCAGGGAAATCCCCCGAAAATAGGACCTTCCCAGAAATGATCGAAAATGATTTTGATAGGCTTAAAGGGCTTCACGATCACATTGGTCAAGTCAGAATCATCAAAAGACACGTTTTACTCTGGTGGGTCTATTTCTCTTTTTCAGGAACGAAGTTAGGAGCTCCACAGCCATTAATGGCAGATTGGCCAGTACCAGGCGCTGAAAGCTAAGCTTCAAAAGCTTCAACGATACAACCATGGCGGAAAAGGTCAAAAAAGATGCTGTTTGACGAAGGAGATTCCTGAAAACGAAAAAGGTCAAAATTTGACTAACTCTGGAGATGTTACGAAGGGGAGATTGCTCACATGTTGAAAAGGCGCCTTCTTCAAGCAGGGGCGCCCATGGTCTTTGAAGGTCAAACAAAGTCAGTAAGATCATCCGAAGCAGTCATTCTCAACGTTTGGTTGCTGGCTCAACAGTGAAACAAACATCCAGATCATCCGATGAATAGATCACTAGCAACTGCTGACGAAGCAAAAAGAGGCAGTTGAGGAATTGACAGGAAACCACAGTTAACGACAAAGTTGCAAGAAAAAGAGCCTTTTCAAAGCAAAGGCGCCCTTTCTTTTGGACTTCCAGATGCTGACCAATGACAAAAGGCCTCCTTTGATGACCTTCTCAGCTCAAGCAAATCTCGGAAACGCAACTGCAAGCATCAATACCTGACAGAGCAGTCAACGGATAATCTGGATCAAAGTAGGCAACTTGTCAGACGAAAATAATCAAGCTAAAAGGCAAAAGCGCCCTTTTCAAGGAGGGGCGCCCTTGGATAAAGGAACCCTAATTTGAGATCCAGATTTCCCGAAGACAGTCATTCTTAGCAGAACAGAGCTGAGTACCTGATGAAACATCATGTGAAAACATCTGACTCTCCGATCAACGAGAAATCCAGTTCAAGGCACGAGAGGTCATTTCAAATAAGCTGAAGAACGAAGACTGAAAAATCACTAAGGCATTGGCAAAAGCGCCCTTTCTTGGGAAAGGCGCCCAGTCTTTTGGAGCCCTTAACTCAGCTTTTTATCATTCAGTCTCCCAGGCACTTCTTTCCAGTATGGATTCTGCTCCGCAGTGAATGTGTCCGTGACGTCTCAAGATCGACAGACAACGCCAGATTCAGGATCAAACAGGGGGTTTTCAGGAGAGAAAATACCAAAAAACTTGCAAAAGATGAAAAGGGACGCCTAAAATAAGTCAAAGGTCATTAGTTGACTAAAGTCAAAAGCTCTTTGAGTTAAAGTTGGCTAAAACGCTCCACGATTGGTGGAAATCACCTTTTTAACTTCAGATCAAACTCAAATCACCTTTTGAGCTTGTGTTAGGTCCCCAAATTTGTGGATCTGAAGCTCAAACATATATATTCAAGGAGATGGCGTCCATTTCATTATTTCATTGCAGGTTGAAGGATAAAAACAGCCACAAAGCTCTCAAAGGACGCCATTGAAGATCTGAAGGAGGTTTTCATCCGTTCTTCATTTTTATTGCAGATCTGAAGCAGGAAAGGGTTGCCATTTTGAGGATTGGATCAGAGATAGTTTTTTTTGAAGATCAGCTAAAACTTCCAATCCACCTTCTGTCTTTTTCCTCTCTTCTCGTCTTAGGTTTTCTCGCATCTGACAGAAAAAGCAACAGGCTACATCAGATCTGATCAACTGGGTAGATTCAGCATCATTTTCAGAGAAACCCATCTCGACAAATTTTCAAAATCAGCAAACTTACTTTTGGGGGTTTTTCCGAAAAAGTTTCAGAATCCAAATGCTGAGGAACTGGTTTGTTCAGCATTGAAGCACGAACAAAACCCATGTGCCAGATTTTTTCCGGAAAAATACTTCTCGGCAGGCGCTATTTTTAAGGGTTTCCGAAAATCATCTGAACTAGGTCAAGCTTACAGTCAATCTTCAAGTTTTTCAGGATGCAGTACTCCCAGGTGCAATACGAGACCAAGACGGTCTTACTCCATGATTACCTGAAAACAGTTGACACAAATCTACACCAAGTAAATCCAGTGGTCGATTTGGAGCAGTTAGAAGGCATGAATCAAATAACATTGCAGAATATCGAAGAATCCGGATTGCTGCAAGCCGCATCAATTCCCATCACACTACAAAGCGTAGAGCTCGTAATCGCTTGTATCAAGCATTACAACCCTACCACCAGAGAAATCAGAGCAGCAGATGGAAGAATTGTTTGCAGTTTAAAGCCTCAGGATATCGAAAGATGTTTTGATATTCCCTCACATCCTAACAGCAAAGTCATATCATTGACGGAATGTGAGAAAGCTTTTGAGACCTAAGGACAAATGTCAAAGGATAATGGCCGAAAAAATGGCTGAAAGTGACAAAGGCAAGCTTGCCTAAGTTGTTGGGGCGAGGAGAATGTAAAGACGAGTGCAGTGTTAATCACTCTACTCAACAGAGTCACTGGAGAAGAAGATGGTCGTCAATTCCAGCCATGGATGTACTATGTCATCGCTAAAATCATTGGCAGGAGGGAATACTATGACTGGGCCACTTTGATCAGTGACACACTCCACCGACAAATCACTGGGTATCTGGAAGCTCATAGGTTCCACATGTGCTCCTACCTGGTATACTTGATAGCCTTCCAAGGCGATTTCAGGTTATTGAACAATGTGGGAACCTTAGGTGTGCAGAAGGTTCACGAGTTTTTCACACGCCTTGAGTTTACTCAAGCGGAAAGACACTTCAAGAAGACAAGTGATCACTTCACCATGCACATAGTTCGTGAGCTTAACCATGAGATGCACGTGCGTATTTCACAGACAGCCAGAGAGGCAATGGCGGATTGGGCAGATTGGTTCATCCAATTTCCTACATTCTCCTACATACGCGTGTATGGCTACATTGGCCACCCCGCCATGCTACCAAGACACCCTTCCGATAGGGTAGTTTTCATGGAGTTCCTGAGACAGTTGTCCGAGGTTCATGTCCACTTGCGCTTGAAGAGGAAGACAGCTGTTAACTTTCCCGTTGAAATGGGACTATATAGATATGAATTCGCGGCAGATGCAAAGATGATGGGTCAAGAAACAAGGAGGTTTAACCTCAAGTATCTCATTGATAGAAGATCCTATGATCCCAGAGGACTCTATGCAGCACACCTCGAGCAACACTCGTCACATAAGTCTTCTATGGAAGATTATTGGGTTAATTGTAAAGACGAGTATGAAGTGCGAAGAAGGAACTATAGCAGATTCAGACTCCCACAAATTGCTGATTTCATGTCAGCAGACATTGAGGGCCTGTCAGATGATGAAGGGGAAGTTATTCTCCCCTCATTTTTCGCAGATTCAGTTGACTCCCAACTGCTCCCGAGAGTGGATTGGTATGCCAAAGAGGATACATCTATAGAAGAAAGAACGAGTAGAGTGGTTAGAAATAGCCAACTCTATCTCGACAGCAAGAAATCAAGGAAGGTGATACCTCACAGAACAGAGCCGCCACAGGTTCAGTCTACACCACCTTCCACTTCAAGAAGGAAACCTAGACAAAAGCAATGGTGCAATCCTCCCCAAGGGATGAGGATGTCAAAACCTAGAACACAGAGGACACCAGTGGAGAAAGCCACACATAGTCCTGAAATAATCACGGGTATTGCTGCCCCAGAACAAAGAGTAGAGACTGCTACCCCTGATTCAGCCGAAGTTATCACAGGAGAACCAGCAGCAGTAGTTGTTGAAGAACCAGTGGCTGAACCAATGGCGGAAGCAACAACAGTAGAAGCAGCAGCAGAAACGGTGCCTGTTATGGAAACAGAGCCGCCACATCACCAGTATCACAGCGAACACAGGTCCTCATCGACTTGGATTCGCCACCGAGAGACATTGCTCCAGCACAGTCTCACACATCTAGCGTTCAAGGGCCTCACGTCCCTCCTAGTGAAGTTCGCCGAGATTCTATTTGGCTCGAAGGTTTCCTAGGAAGGAAGAGGGAAAAACCCTCATATGAGCTTGACTTTACCGAATTAGACCACGTCCCACAAGACACGTCGGCGAAGAAGTTAAAGAAGCAAGTTCACATAGAAAGGAATGCAGAATGTGAGATCATCATAGAGACTGCCGCTCCACCAGTAGAGAAAAGCATACACGAGGTTCAAGTAGAGGACTACACTTTGTCTCAACTTAACCTCGGGAAGACTACACGATAGGTGGAGGCGGACCTTCTCGGAATAGCTTCGGTGAGCGCACAAGAAAGGATGGCCAAGGATGGTAAAGAAAAGGCAGCCTTAAAGGCTGAAAATCAGAAACTGAGGTCTTACATCACCAGCTTGATACATGGCACACCCAACGTCTCAGCCCTACCGGCAGGACTACTAGATCTCCCCGCCGAACAAAATCATCGGCAATTGTTAACATTCGGCAAACACTTGAGGAATCAGGTGGAAGAGTTTGTTCTCAAGGGTAGATGCGTACTGGCTAACCTATACCAGTTACGGGATAGAGCACATGAACTTCGTGTGGAGATCCAGCAGTCGGAACAAAGGATTGCAGAAAAGAGGCTTGAAGACGAAAGTACAATTGCAGATTTGCAATTAGCATATCAATCAGTATACTCTGAGGAAAACAAGCAACATCTGTTTGCTTGGAAGGAACAATTGGCGTACAAGGTGAAAGCCTACGACGCTCATTCAGTAGAGATGATTGATTACAGAAGGGTGGTCGCCACTATTATCAACTTCGCAAGAATGTTGGTAATATCGCCCTGCATGGAGGCATATGTCAGTGAGGGAGGAGGAATAATTCCGAGTTGGTAGTATACGGAACACGTTCGGTGTCATCATGACACCTTTCTTGGCGATCCGGAGGGTTGTATGGTACAGCTAAGGTAGCGACTTTATCCTTAAGTTAGAAGAGGCAGCATCTCAATGCATTGACTTCGGAAATCAGCTCACAACGGGCGAGGTCATGCTCCGACGCCACGTCATCATCCTACGGAGCATTAACTCCCCAGAAGCTGATGAGGTCAATCAATGGATTGAGACACTGTTGATTAATGGCGAGTTATAAATGCACCAGAAAGGACATACATACGCAAATTGCATGAGACTTGAGTTGACGGCAGCTTCTTTCAAGTCAACTCGAGATACCTAATGTAGTTGGAGTTAACGATGCTTCTTTCAGGTTGCTCCCGCTTTCCTTAAATCGCCATTAGCCAGTCCCACTAATTAAGGATGTCTAATTGGCTTCCATGATTCGTGGATCTTAGATCTCCACTAAATGTGGATGTCTATTTTGGAGGGATACTTTACATTTAAGTTCACCTTTAGTTTGCTTTCAGTCAACTGAAGTAGTTTCCAATTGACTCTTTGTTGACTTTCAGTTAACTGAAGTAGTTTTCCAGTTAACTGCTTGTTCCCCCTTTTTAGGAATAAATCTTGCTAATTGATTGGCAAGAACTCATTATTAACTCAAGGAGATTTTGGGGTTGCCCACTCCTTTGAGTTCTATAAATAAGAGCCTTGGGCTCATTATTTGTTTAACTTTTACTTGCTATGCAAAATTGCTGTATTATTGCCAACATAGAATATTTATTCCTCTTGGATGGTCGTTGGATAGTTATAATTGTGCATGATTTATTGCCTTTACTTTCCCAACACGCTAGTTAGTTGATAAAACATTGAAGAAGAGAATATCGGAAAGCGCTTGCATTTGATCATCACCCAGTTATGTCTACGTCCTGTGTTTAATAGCTCGTTGTCTCATTTCCCTCCTCGGATAGGAGTCCCTCCTCCTTGGATATTTGTTATTGACAGTTGTCGTTTGATGTTGTTTAATGTGTTGGCTTCCAAGCTATACTTCGGATAGGAGTCCCTCCTCCTTAGCAAGCTCGTTAGCCAAGGCATCGTGATTTTGTTGTTTCTAGTAAACTATTTCTTAAGCTCATACCTCGGATAGGAGTCCCTCCTCCTTGGCAGATCTCGGATCTAGTTTACCGTGCAGAGCGTTTGCTTGTACCAACCTTATCCCGGTGTATACCCGAGAATTCAGAGCCTCGGTCATATCCTCTGGAGACGGCAAATTCAAGTGATCCAACCATCCCATTCCCGCTCCTTTACCCTCATGCTCTGTTCATCTTGAAGGTATTGGATAGATAAAAGCTAGTTAGTCGTAGTTAAGATCTGCAGAAACCAGAGAAAAGCTTATCTACGGCGCATTGTGTTTATGCACCCTTGTGTCCTGCCGCTGAAGCATAAAAAGATAGGAACCTAGTTAGACATTTCCCTTCCCTACGCATTGCTCCCAGCAGAGAGGGACTTCTCCTCTTTAAATAACGAAGAAGTGTTGCAAAACATTTGAAATAGCTGAACGTTTACAATCAGCACTCCAGAGGTGCTAATTTAAACGCCAACAGAACTTATGATAGAGAACTCTAGAAAGGCTATATATAGGGTGTAAGTTAGAAAAAGACAATTGGTGCAGGGGCACCATGTCATTTTTTGTAAATATGGTCATATGATAGTTTTTTTTGGGTGTTTAGAGTCTTATTTGGTGTAATAAGGTCATAATAGACCATTCTTTATGTATTAAGTCATTTTGAGTCGGTTAGAGTTAAAGTTGTGTTGTACCCCAAAATTAAAATTTTTGTTACACTTAGATATTTTGAAGAAATTAGTAAAAGTCTTGTTAAATCAGTCAAAAAGGTCAGAATTTGGGTGTGCACGTCTTGCATGAGGGGTCAAAACGTAAAATTTTCAATTTCTGACGATCTGGGTCTGCTAAGAACAGCTTAACCTACAAAACCCAGATCTCAGTTTTTCATCCCTAAAATTTAGGAAAACTGCTATTTTTAGAAATTTTCTCAAAATAGTAACGTTTTCTGGGTTTTTCTGGGTTTCTTTCGAAATGGATATTGGCAAAATTTTCTAAAAATAGAAAGTTGGTCCGATAGGGTCCAAACTGATTTTGATTGGCTCAAAATACGTCCATATCAGGCTGGCGCAGTCAGAATCTCAAAATAGTCAGTTTTTCCCTACTGGGTCTATTCTGCTTTTTCAGAAGCATATATGGAGCTACGAGGTCATCAATGGAGGTCAGCCGGCTGTCAGGCGTCAGATCCAACATTCGAAACATTCGACAGAAGGTGAAATGATGAACATGCATGAAGAACGAGAAAGAAAATTGGAAATTCATGAAAATTTTCTAACACTGCTGAGTTTGGGCGCCCCTATTGAAGAAAGGCGCCCACCTTTTTGGGGCATCATATGATAAAATTAGGGTTTCAAGCCTCTAGTCAAATTTGTTCAGTTCTCTGTCAGCTTCGCAGCAAATCTAGCAGCGCAGTCAATGGATCACTCAATCATCTGGAATTCAGTGCTGAACAGGGGTATTCAAACTGACGTCAAAACGAGGAAAGTTGAAAAATATCAAAATTTGACTAAGTGTTGAAATTTTGGGCGCCCCTGGTGAAGAAGGGCGCCTAGCTTTTTGAAGGGGCAAATTCGGCAATTAGGGTTTGTCAAAGTGCTCAATCTCTTCAGTGTTCAATCAGCTTCGCGATGCCAGTCTTCGTCAGAGCGTCCGACAATCCAGTCTCCGGCAAATTTGAGTCAAAGTGGCCGACAATCCAGTCTCCGGCAAATTTGAGTCAAAGTGGAAGGTATAGAATGAAGATCTGAAACTCGAAAGACATGAGTAAAATGAAAATTTTTCTAAGTCTGGAGAAAC
>VDFB02139612.1:0-18208 GCA_007258455.2 Sequoia sempervirens | reverse complement strand
CAATTATTGTAATGAAATCCTTTTCTTATTTAGAGAATACAAATGCAATGAAAGACACCTTCAAATTTTACCACAACTATTACTTAGAGTAAAAATTGTGTTTCGGTTTCCTCACGTGATGGAAAAAATGCAAAAAATAATCTTGGGTTAAAAAAATAGTGGGTTGTAAGTGATTGCATTTTTCTTATTTTAAGCTCAAGGGTGGAGAGCTTAGGGAGGAGTTGCAGGTGGGGGATACATAAAACTAATCAAATTGACCTAAGGGGTGACTAACCAATTGGGTTGTTACATGTAGAGGGTTTTACAATTGTATGTGGTTTGCAAGTTTCATTACACCTAATTTTTTCCAACCTACAATTATTGTAATGAAAACCTTTTGGGTAAAAGTACAAAGCTATGTCACACTTTCAGCCAACTTATCAACACAAACTGAATTTAAGTATTTCTAACTAAAAAATCAATTTTGGTCAAACATATGATCTAGTAAGATTCATTCTAGCTAAGTTATATATGTCTACAACTTTTCCAACTAAATTTTTTAGAGAAATGAATATCTACCATCACTTTGAAGCCAACTTACCCAAAAAAAAAATTATTTGAAAAACTTGATGTTTTGACAACTCCTAGTCATGTAAATAACATTTTTCAAAAAAATATAAAAATACCCTTTTGTAGATTTAGTGTTGTGTGTGTGTGTGTATAAACTATTGTTTATATTATATATTTTATTTTTACTAAAAGTAGGTTATCAACACAAACAAAGATATTAGGTTAGTTACCATGTCAAGAAAAATATTAAAACTTATTAAAAAATTTGAAAAAAATATGATGCACTAGATAAAAGAATCTATATCAAGATGGTATAATTTGTTTTCTATTTTAGATAAATAATCAATATAAAAGTTTACGTCAAATGGAAATAGTTGTGTTTCAATACAGACACATCTTAATATTTATTTAAAAAAAGGTATTTATCAAAATTGAAAAAAAAATCCATGCACTAAAGTTTAAAGTGATAAATACACACAAAATTTTTGAAGGAAAAATAATAAAAATTACTATATAAAGATTGACATCTCATGTACCTTCATTTTTCACCATTTTATTAGCAACAAAGTTATAGTGTAAATTTATAAAACAAAATATTCAAATAATTTTTTATTTTTTTCAAAAAAATACAAACATAAAATATATTAAAAAATAAACAATTTATTATTTTACATAATTTCAAAATTCAAAACATATATGCCACTTTTTAGTGATTCAAGTTTAAAAGTTGGATCAGTGTTGCTTGTTTCCTTTATAAAGTGTGACAAAACTTTTTGATTTTACCCTTTTCTTATTTAGAGAGTATGAATGTAATGAAAGCCACCTTCAAAGTTTATCACAACTCTTACTTAGAGTAAAATTTGTGTTTCAATTTCCTCATGTGATGGAAAAATAAATGAACAAAATAATCACAGGTTGGAAAAACATAGTGCGTTGTGAGTGATTGCATTCTTCTTGTTCTAAGATTAAGAGTGAGAAGCTTGGGGAGGAGTTGCAAGTGGGGTATAACATGCCAACCCTACAATGAAGTAAAAATTCCTAAGTTTTCACTTTGCGAGTAAATAAACTATGTAACAAGCCACTGCAATAAAATATTTGTTTTATTTATTGAGAATATATGAACAAAGATACCTTATCATAATAAAAAAAGGATTCCATTTTATTACAATAATTTCACAAGTTGCAATAATACAAGAATGTACACATTTACATACATAGCTCAAATGAGCTTTAGAACAAATAGATTATAGATGGTCTAGGATCATTCCTTTCAAATCTTGGTTCTTTTGTCACCTATTGTAGAGGAGAATCATCACTCAAGTGCTCTTTTGTCAACCATGGAATCATATGTGGTCCCCCACACATCTATCATTCAATAGATGAACCTTCCCTTCAACGAAGGGATTGGTAGAGTGCAACTGAATAATGACAACCAACTAAGCATAGTGTTGTGTCCTACATAACTAGAACTTGTAAACCCACAATCTGGAACTAGCATCTAATACTGGATCACAGTGAACAAATAATGGAGCTAGAGGTAGTCACACTACTTTGGCCAAAGTGTTCTTAAAGGGTAATCTGAATGAAGTTCATCTATCACATACACTACTCAAGGTCAATTTGACTTAAGGCCATCTGAGACTATGCATAGGTATTTCCTTCAATGGATAATCTATCACCACGAAGATAACCTATCATCATTTCTACAAAATTTTAAAATAAATCTTCTTTAACAAAGTAAATATACAAGCTCTCTCCCATACTAGATAAACAATCCTAGGAGTAAACACAAGATAACCTAGTTAAATCAATAACTTAGCTAAGAGTAACACATATTCCACTTGTGTACTTGATCGTATCTATTATGTAATACTTATGAAAATCACAACCCTCCTATTATGGAGTACATACAATAACATCATAAAAACAACATACTAGCTTCCTATTCCTTTTCAAATCTTTACTATTTTCTCTAAATGCATGTACTCATAATAGACAAATCATAGAAAAAATGGAGAACAATCTTTCAAAAATAAAACAAATAGAGTAGAAATATCCTCATGCCTATTTCGCTATCCAATCAAATGACTGCAAATCAGTTTCCCATAGCAACAACTAGCTCAAACTCAATTCCTTCAACTATAACACAATAACTCTCTTCTCTCAAGTTGATGATATAATTCACTCAAAATAATAATGCCCTCACAAATACTCTCAACTCTCTCTCAAATTAACAGAATATTGCAGCAATTAATTGCAAAGAAAAATGTATAAAACACTGTGCATAAAGTATATGGGATGCATCCCAAACTAGTGAGTTTGATCTATTATTTATATAGGAGAAAAGGAACTCATCATCCTACAAAATAGGCATGGGTGTTGACAGCAATCACCATGCAACAACACTCACTCCACACAGACAAAAGGTGGTGCACTTAGAAGGATGTACTCAGCCAAACAACACTACAAATCGACCTCCCATGGTGACAACAATGAAAGACTATTTCAAAACAGCACATGTTGATAAAATATGATTCAAATTACTCTCACAATGAACATCTAGAGAAGTTAGGATTCATAAGGTGGCACCAAGATAAAATAGCACTTCCAAAAGATAATAGATTATTTGTAAATATGAATTAGTCAATATCAAATATGTGATGGTCCACTTAGATATGAGTCAACTTAGTCTTCATATGAATCGATTCCTTTCATTTATCATATTGACCAAGTCATTGACTAACTGTTCAAGATCATTATTATTGTTTGATATTTACCAATGACATGGCGTAAATGAGTTTACTAAGTCAAAGTTATTTCCAACCAAGGAGTCGACTAAGTCTCCTCCATAAATTGACTTAAATCAACTCGAGCTATATTGAAGTATACGCGTTCCACTATGTGTGGGAGCATGAGTAAAACTCAGCCTCTCAAAATGCAGTGATAAGTAACATATAATCAGCCTCTATCATTGTTAATGATAGCTGATTTCAAGCAACATATAATATATTAAATATATATTAATATATATAATATTACATATACATATATATATAAATATCAGTGTATATGTTAATATATATATGTATATCATATGCCAACTATGAAAGTATACATTCAATATACAAATAAGCATAATCACAATAGTATATATGCATATTAATCATATTATATGTATGTATATAAGTATATGCATCTATGTACATGTATATGCATGTATACATATATCGATACGTTCATATGGGCATGTCTGTTTGCCATCATATGTGTCCATCAATACATATATACATATGGATAATACATATACATATATATGTACACATTTAATTCACATATAGTCATTCACATTTTCTATTGTATTGACAAACATCTACGTGTGGTATATCTATACATATGCATATACATGTCGCTAGATCCAATTGACATGCATGTGTATATATATACACATACTCCACATATGTTCTACTCATCAATACAAATGTAGTAATACAAGAAAGAACTCTTAAGCTTAAACAGATAAACATCACCCAATAATGCACTCAATAGTAAACAAGACTCTACTAATGCAAACACATCAACCAAGGATGACTTACCAACTTCCCACATAATGACTCAACTCAATTATTCTATTGTGGTGTTTGTATAAGCTCGGATAGTTTACATTACTGGTTACTCAACCAAGTTCTTCTCCTAAGTAATACTTCCCCTCCCCCTAGAGGAACTGAACATATACGTGCAATCACTAACACATGCCCATTACATTCAAATGTTCACAAAATATGCAGCATATGTAATACATCTCCAAAGTCAGAATATTAATTCAATAATCATCCATTCACATATATGCAGTACTTACTTTTCACACAACATCAAATGACATAACACCATTCATAATGCAACAAATAACAATTACAAACACAATTTATTTATCCCAAGAATTCACATTACATTCATATTTACCCTACATAGTAATAGTAAATAGTAATTACACAATTGGGGTGTAACATGGGGGTTAAATTAAACTAATCGAATTGACCTAAGGGGTGAATAACCAATTGGGTTGTTACATGTAGAGATTTTTACAACAGTATGTGGGTTGCATGTTTCATAACACCTAGTGTTTTCCAACCTACAATTGTTGTAATGAAAACCTTTTCTATTTAGATAGTACAAATGTAATGAAAGGAACTTTCAAAATTTACCACAACTACTACTTAGAGTAAAAATTACATTTCAGTTTTCTCATATGATAGAAAAAGAAATGCACAAAATAATCACAAGTTGGAAAATACAATGGGTTGTGAGTGATTGCATTCTTCCTATTCTAAGCTCAAGGGTGGAGAGATTAGGAAGGAGTTACAAGTGGGGGATACATAAAACTAACCAAATTGACCTAAGGGTGACTAACCAATTGGGTTGTTATGGGTAGAGGGTTTTACAATTGTGGTGCATACTTTTGAAATCTGCAAAACTAAACTTCATACAAGGTTAGTAACTCACAAATTCCTCAAGAATGACCCTATGAAATACCTTGCAAATGCTTCAAAATGTAACAAAGGATAAAATAAAACTAAAATCATTATGAAAGCAACCACAAGTTACCTATTCCATAGTGGATTGGTGTCACATGTGCTAGTGACCCTTTCCCAATCCTTGATCAAAGCTCAAGATGATGAAAATGCAATGGAGATGATGGGCAAGATGAGTTCTCAAATTAAGAGAGTAACCTTGCATAAAAGTTGTTGATCCATGAATGAGAATGAAGGCCTTCTTTTATAGATTTTCTTGATGAGAGATTGGCCAAGATGGTGAATGTGGGACTAAAGATCCACCAATGAAAAAATAGGCCACTTGTCAAGTGATGATAGCCAATGGTTGTGCAAGATTTGGGAAGAGTGCCTTACGAGAGGGAAAATTTGAATTCAAATTTTGCAATAAATTTTGAGAGGGGACAAGAAAGAAGAGCAATAAATACCATGTTGAGGGAAAATCAACTTGTCATGTTGAGGGAAAATGGTTTTTAATAAATCAATAAAATTGATTTATTTGTGCAAGTGGAGATATCTAGAGAATGCAAGTGGTGAGATTAGTATTTAATCAGTGGTTAGATTAAATAGATGATGATTATGTTAGTTTAATGTTGATTAGGTGAGTTTGACTTTCATGATTTAAATATTTGATTTATTTAAATCAAAAAGGATGAAATATGGATTGGATTTAATTAAATAAATGTTTGATCTATTTAACATAAAAGAGGGGTAAAAATTTATTAAAACAAGAAAAAATTACAGAGCAAAGTCATTACAGAGCCTTATCCAGCTCCACCAGATGGTCCAACTGATGAGACAACTCAGGGGGTAATTGACCCCGATCAACCAAATTCCAATCATGAATATGATCAGAAGCCCATTTAGCCAAACAATCAGCTACACCACTCCACTCCCTAGGAATATGAGTAAAAGTAACAAACTCAAGAGGATCACAAAGATTGAGAATTTGTTCAATAATCAACGCCAGGTGCCAACTAACATCATCTACCCTTCGCCTGTTAAGCAAGTTCACCACAACCTGTGAATCAAATTCACAAATAATCATGCGCCACCCCAACTGACTGCCACGCTCCACAGCCTGTAAAATTGCCTGAGCCTCCATAAGATTATTAGTATGAAGACCCTTATAAATAGAGAAAATAAACTGAACATCCCCAGAACTATCTCGACCAACACCACCAATACCAGCATGACCAGGGTTTCCACGAGAAGAGCCATCCGTGTTAATTTTAAGGATGCCTTGAGGAGGAGGAGACCATCTGCCCTCCCTATTCACCTTCGGAGTTGGATGCCTACACCTGTTGCACATAAGCTGCCGATGCGAAGGAGGAAGATGAAGGCGGTTGAAATAAGCAACATCAGCAGGAGCAATTGAATCAGACAGATCACACTTAGCCGCGATCGTTTCTCCCAAAGAATGCAAAATTTTCCACCACAAGTGAGGGGCCCCCATCCTCACATCCTGAAAAATTCGCCGATTCCTCTCCAACCAAAGATTCCAAATAATGAAGGATGGGCCAATCGCCCAAGCAGCTTGAAGAAAGGAAGTAGAAACAGGGGCCCTACTCCCCCGAGCCACAAACTCAGCAAAAGAGGACACATGCGAGCAGGGCATATTCCACACCCGCCACCAAAGATGCCAAATCTCCCGAGCATAGGAACATTGGAAGAAGAGATGAGAAGCACACTCCTCAGCCTCACGACACAACACACAGAAAGAGGGACCTTGGAAACCCCGCTTGCATAAACTATCCCAAGTAAGACACCGGTTTTGAGCCACCAACCACATGAAGAAATTGCACTTGGGCCAGGACAACTTATGCCAAACATACTTCCACCAAGGGACCTCGATATCCCCAAACAACTGTCGACCCAATTGCTTATAACCAGTAGACACAGAGTACTTCCCAGACATATCAGAACCATCCCAAGCTAGAATATCAAGTCCCCTCAACGAATTACATGCCCGGGAAGCCAAAAGTTGAGCAAGCTCCCGCCTATCCCCCTCAGAGCCCCCAGGAGGCCACTCAGAAGGGTACTTCCAGCGAAAAGAAACAACAGGGCCACAATGCTCAGCAATCTTATAATGCTCAACGGTGTCCCAACCAGCAGCAGTAAAAACATCACAGAGGGGTTGCAGATGAGGCAAAGCAGAAAGAATAGTTGGGTAACCATCCCAAGAATCCCACCAAAAAAGAGCCTGAGATCCCGAACGACAAATCCAAAAGAGGGCACGCTTAATCAATTGAGCTCCCACTTTCAAAGTAGACCAAATCATAGAACCACTCCCCTCCAAAGGATAGCGAGGAACCTCATGAGAAGCAACACCACGAAGATACTTATAGTTAAGAACACGAGCCCACAACTGGTGTTGATTAGTACACCAGCGCCAGTAAAGCTTCGCCGCAAGAACTTGCCCATTCAGAATAGAAGAGCGTAACCCGAGACCACCCTCCTGCTTTGGTCTGCACACAGAATCCCATTTAACAAGGCTCCACTTAGAAGTCATCAAGTTACCACTCCAGAGGAATTTCCTAGAGAGAGCATCAAATTCACGAAGGAAATACATGGGGGCCGATTGAACAAAGCCCCTGTAGATGGGAAGGGCCTGGATAACAGACTGAAGGAGGGTAACTCTAGCAGCAGTAGACAACCACCGATGAGTCCAATGAGTTACCTTCTTTCTCAACTTATCAAGCAACATCTGCCAAGAGGATCTGGGTTGACGACCAACAGCAATAGGAATCCCCAGATAGACAAAGGGGAGAGATCCAATTTGAAACCTCAAAATAGCCGCAATCCTTCTCTGGATGGCCAAAGGAGTATTGAAGAAAAAGATAGAAGACTTCTGCTCATTAACTTTTTGACCCGAAGCAGCAAGGTAGATGTCCAAAGCTTGCCTAAAAGATTCAGCTTCACGAAGACGAGCCAACCCCATAAGAGAGGTGTCATCTACAAACTGGAGGTGAGAAAGAGTAGGCAGACCCATCCCCCACTGCCAACCATGAATCACACCTCGAGAAACCCAAGAATTAAGAAAGCGACCAAGCCCCTCAGCCATAATGATAAACAGATAGGGAGAGAGTGGGTCCCCCTGACGAAGGCCCCTGGTAGCACCAAACAGCTCTGAAGGTTCCCCATTCACAATGACAGAAAATGAGGAGGAAGTCACACAACTCATAGTCCAACTCACCCACTCAGAAGAAAACCCAAAGGCCAACAGGATCTTCTGAAGGAAACTCCATTTAACTCTATCATACGCTTTTGCCATATCCAGCTTGATGAACATAGACTTATCCTTGGAGATCGCCATGGAATGAATGACCTCAGAGGCAATCACCACCCCATCCAAAATTTGACGACCAGCCACAAAACCGCCTTGCTCCTCAGAAATGACAACAGGCAAGCAAGATTTAAGCCGCTCAGCAATCAGCTTTGTAATAATCTTATACACCACATTGCAGAGCGCAATAGGTCGAAAAAACTCAAACCTATCAGCACCCTCCTTCTTAGGAATGAGGACTAAAAAAGTAGCATTCAGGGCCCGAAGCATCTGTTTGCTATGAAAAGATTCACAGACAACTTCCAACAAGTCAAGCTTCACAATTTCCCAGAACTCCTGGAAAAACTCCACAGGGAACCCATCGGGGCCAGGAGCCTTCCCCTTATTCATCCCAAACACAACCTCTTCCACTTCAGACAGAGTAATCGGGCGTATGAGGGAAGCATTCAGCTCATTAGAGATCAAAGAAGGAATGCAATCAAGAATCATATTCTCATCAGCCTCAGCAGGAAGAGAATCCTCAGTAAACAAAGCAGAGAAGAACAAGCGAGCTTCTCTGGATAAAGCCTGTTGCGAGGATAAAACTAAGCCTTCAGAGTTAACGAGAGAGGAGATATAACACTTATTCCGACGAGCCTGCACAGAGTGATGAAAGAAAGCAGTATTCCTGTCGCCCTCTTGAAGCCAATCAATCCGAGCCTTCTGTTTCCAGAAAATTTCCTCACGAAGCTCCCACTCTTCCACAGATTTAAGAGCCTGGGACTCAGCATGCCCAAGAGCTTCTGAAAACCCAAGATCCCTAATCTGGCGAGTAATAACAGCAAGACGCTCCTGCGCTTCCCTTTTCTTGGCACGAAAATTGCCGAAACAAAGCCTATTCCATCTCTTAAGATGAAACTTAACAAATTGCAGCTTCTTAACAAAAGAATACATAGCTGTACCATATGCAGGGGCTCCATCCCGCCACCACTGAGCAACAAGATTATACAAAGAAGAATCACGAAGCCACATAAGCTGAAATTTAAAAGGAGGATTCTTTGGATTAGGGAAAGGAGAAGCTGAAAACTTAATTGGCCAATGATCAGAACCACACCAATCAAGAATCTCAGAGCAAATAACCAAACTGCCCCCAACCCAAAAACTAGAAACAAGAAACCTGTCCAACCGCTCAGAAATCGCTTCCGACCCACTTCGTCTATTATTCCAAGTGAATAAGCCATTAGAAGGTTTGACATCAACAAGAGCAAGAGAAGCCACACTAGCCCGGAACAAATCAGAAGCAGGACTCAGTCTCAGCAATCCTCCCCTTTTCTCTTCCAGACACAAGATAGAATTGAAGTCACCAGCTAAGATCCAAGGCAAATAAGGAGCACAAGACCTAACACTCGTGAGATGGGCCCAAAGCTGGCTTTTACCACGAATGTCAATCGGAGCATAAACATTGCTAACCAAAATAGTCTCACCAGAGTTCAAAACCGAGGCCACCACTGAGATAGAGGAGTGGTTAGAAATCCACCAGCAAGGAACAACCTTACGAGGATCCCAAAAAAGTGCCAAACCTCCAGAACTTCCCCTAGAGCCAATACACTGACACTGCCCAGAAAACCAAATACGAGGAGCATACTGAAGCATGCAGTCCACATGAAGCTTAGTCTCCTGCACACAAAAAATATCTGGAGAATGAACCCCAATCAAGTCCTGAATAGCTTTTTGACGGGAGGCGCTATTCAGCCCCCTTGCATTCCAAGAAAGAATAATCATGGGGAAGGCTGAGCAAAGTGGGCGTCCAAGGTCTTAACAGAGCCCGATTCCACCAACAAATCCCCAGTAGATTTAATCTTGTCCACATCCCTCTTGCGACCAATTTTAGAGGATTTATCAAAATTCCCCTTCTTAAGAGGGCGTTGGAGCACTCCTAGATAAGAAGCCGATCCCCGACCTTTGCCTGAAGACAACGCCTCCTTAGCTAAGTCTGCTAAAATAATATCATCATTTAAACCAGCCGGAGAGTCAGCAAGTCCAGATCCTCCCTGATCCAAAGGAAGAGAAGAGTCCCTAACAACAATTGCCTGATCCAGCCCTGAATCCAAACCAATAGCCCCAGACACAATCTCAGCAGGAATCCCCTCCTCCAAGGCCTAATGATGTTTGATTTATTAAAAGGTTGATGATGTTTGGATCTATTTTATTAAAAGGTTGATGATGTTTGATCTATTTAATTAAAGGGATGATGTTTGATTTATTAAAAGGTGATGATAATGTTTATTTGATAAATGACCTTAGGAAATGAGATTATTTAATGAATGGATGAAAGTGATGAATGGGCCTAATGTGAGACCTAATTTGACTGAATCTGATCGAATGCATAATGTTAATTTTGCATGTCTACAACAATAGTATGTGGGTTACAGGTTTCATAACACCTAGTGTTTTCCAACCTGCAACTATTGTAATGAAAGCATTTTCTTATTTAGATAGTATAACTGTAATGAAACGCACCTTCAAAATTTACCATGTAACTATTACTTAGAGTAAAAGCTGCATTTCAATTTCCTCATATGATGAAAAATAAATGCACAAAATAATCACAGGTTGGAGAACACAGTGGGTTGTGAGTAATTGCATTGTACTTGTTCTAAGCTCAAGGGTGGAGAGATTGTGGGGGAGTTGTAGATGGGGGATACATAAAACTAATCAAATTGACCTGAAGGGTGACTAACCGATTTGGTGACGTAGATTATCCATCACTTTTATCAATGGTGGAAGCAATCTTTCTCATCAAACATAACATACATCATATCATTGCAACAACTCATTTTGTGATATATCTGTTGGAATGGCCAGTCAAACTTCAACCTTCAAAGAAGCTCGCAATCTTGGCTCACAACTGTGAAAGGAGGTAAATTCATAGAAGAACACCCAACAATTCCTTATTGAAAATTCCATAGAGTTTCGCTATCTCTACTCAGCTTTTTGAGTAGCGGGTGTTGGCACAACCATTGCCACTACAGGGACACCATAGAATAGTAAATCTTGATGCCAAGAAGATGAACTTCTGTGAAGGTGCAAGTGCAACCACATGCTGTCAAGTTTCTCTAAAGGTGACTGCAATATATTTTCTATTTTTCGCATGGGCCAATCACCCTGAAATCAATACAAAAAGTGTTTCCAATGGCACTAATAATGAGAGTGATGCAGAATGCATGTACCATATATATAGATATCTATGTATGTGAAGCGAGCACAAAGACATGCATACTGGGAGAACCATTTCAATATTGTCTCACTTGTGGTGCGTAGGTTGTTGCAGGCTATATTGCTTGATCTTTGTTAACGTAATCTTGATTGTTTCAGATTTTGATAAGTTGTTGTTGAGAGAATACTATATTGTTCATAAAAGCAAATATTGTTTAATCTTTGGTCTGTTTTTTATGGCTATTGTTTTGCAAGGGTATGTTACTGTGAATCTTTCTATTTGGTGGCTTTCTGCATCTAGCTCGCTATTGGAGAAAATATTGTTTGATCTATGCCATCCTTTTTCTGGCTATGGTTGCAATGGTGTAAAATACTTAATGTTATGGGTATGTGCAAGATCATGATCAGCCAAAAAGTGGCAATATGATGGGTATGTGTAGGGTATGTGGCTAACGAAATTTTTTTACCCAAAATTGATGAAACAAAAAGGGTTTTAAAGGAGATTCTCAACTTTCCACCAATATAAATTATGTTTTACTTTTAATTTAATAAATAATTATTATTCATTTTCTATTTGAATTGTGACTAAAGTCTTGATTGATAGGCTGATTGAAAACATCTATAGATTTCAAATGGTATCACATTTTGAATCTAAAACAAATGTCACATTCTATGCTTCACATACTATATGATTAAAAATAATAATTGAATTTCATGAAGTTTTGACCAAGTTAAGGTGGTCGCATACGAAGTTTTTATATTTTTAAAAGTTGTAATAAAAAAATTCATAATTAATTATTTACTTAGAAAAAAAAATTGCATCACATTGGGACATGAGTCCTCTACTTATATCTAAAATATTATAAAAAAATATTATCATTTTATTGTGGTTAGGGTGGTCAGACAGACACCTACTTCTTATTTTTTCCTTGAAATTCAAGTGCTACTGCATTGAAATTTCAAGTTTTCACCAAATAGAATTTCTTTTTCTTAAATAAACCTAGTAGTTTAGAAACTAAATTCTATTTTCTACAGATTCTATTCTTACATATTTTTGAAATAATAGAGATAACTTATTCAAATTTTTACATCAAGTTGCCTAACTCTGATTTTTCTGAATTTTATCGCCACTTAAGGGCCTATTTTTTCCATGATGATCCTACACATACCCTTATACATTTTATTTTTGATTGCACTAGGTATTGTTGATTACTATTCTCTACCCTAGGCTATGCTATATTTTTTTTCAAAAAGATGTTGAGAAGCCCATATTCTTTCAATTTTCTATCAAATTTTGTTGAGGGTACAAATAGTATAATTTCAGATGGCGTTGCCACTGCAATTTTTTTCTATGTGAGAGTTTGTTTATTCCTTCACATTTGTAGCTATGTGTAGTAAGGAATTACATTGTTAACAGTATTCACCCTTTGTTGATTGTTGTTGTCTAGTTTGTTGTATATTGTCTCATTTTCAACAAAGTGTTGTTGTAAAGGTTGTATTGTTTTAATTTTCCTCAAGGAATTCTTGTCAGAAGCCTATATTGTTTGTTAAAAGCAATATTGTTTCATAATTGAATGTTTTTTATTGATATAGTGTTTTTTCCCTTTTTAAGAGATGTATCAGTATCTACAGTTGTCCATACATCTACTTGTGGACATGGTTGTATGCATGTGTACATCTACGTATGTATATAGATAAATATACATGCATGCAATTAAAATTTCCCGGTGAATACAAATTTTTGCTACAGATGTGCATACACATATATGTGTATATATATATACATATATGTGTATGGATATATATATACATATATACACATATATACATATATATAGATATATATATTTCTTACGTTAGTGTGTACATGTATGTATATATATATATATATAGAAAAATTGGAAAGATCATCTTCATTGAACTTTAATGTCTTTATTCTTTCAATAAGAATACTTGAAATGATAAATGAATCAATCTATTCAAGCCAATAGAAGAATGAACAACAATTCCCTATGGTAAATAACACAAAGTGTTTGAGTGCTTCAAGAAGTATTAAATGCAAAGTCTACAAAAGTGGAATGCAAGATACCAACCATTATGCAATTTTTGATGATTTCTATTGTCTAGCTCCGGCTATATTGTGCCATCTTCGATAAGGTTTTGTTCAAAAGGCTATATTGTTTCAATTTTTGATAAGTTGTCATTGAGAAAAGACTATAATGTTTTTTGAAAGAAATATTATTTTGTTTATGGTTTCGTTATGTGGCTATTGTTTTGGATTGGTTTTGTGGCTAGAGTTTTGTGCATTTGTCCAACTGAGCTGTTGTTGAAACCAACATTGCTTCATTTATGGATTATGTTTTCTACTTATGGTCGGAACATAATACAATAGTTAATGGCATACACTTTATGTTTCTTTGCACTAGGTATTGTTGATTATTGTTCTCTACCTTAGGCCATATTGTTTCATTTCCAATAAGGTGTTGTTGAAAACGCTATATAATTGTTCACATTTTTGTTAAGGTTGTGCTCAGAAAGAAGTATATTTTTTGCATCGGTTTGTCACTATTATTTTTTGAGAAGGTTCTATTCAGAAGGTTATATTGTATCAATTTTTTTGATAAGGTTCTATTGAGAAATGAGTATATTTTAAATCTAGTTTGTTTAAGTGAAACCTTCTAGGTTTCTATTTATGGATTCCGTTTTGTGGCTAAAATTATATACATATGTGGCATTTGTGTCAAACAATTTTGGATGTAGTTGCAAAAGAAGAGATGGAAAGAATAACATATAGCCTTACCTTGTATACAAATGCAATATAGCTGCAACTCAAACACCCCATTGGGCATTTAGTGATTATACTTGTCTTGCTTAAGCTATATTGTTTCATTTTCAAGAAGGTATTGTTGAGAAGCCTGTATTGGTTCATTTTTTGATGAGGTTTTGTTGAGAAAGTAGTGTTTTATGCATGGAAGTATGTTCTTATATTTGTTACTATATATATAGTATATATATATATATATATATATACATATGTTCATTGAAGGTCAATGAGTAGTAGTAGGATTTTATGGATACAGACAAAAGACAACATGACAATAGGCATGAACTTGATGCACAGAGGCTTCATGAAACATTCCGCACTCTTGACCCATTTTCCTTAATGACATCAATTGTTTCATGCAGCCTCTGTGCATCAAGCTCATTCGTCTTGTCATTATATGTATTCCTATGTATATACATGCACACACACATATATATACATATGTGTATATGTATATATATACATATAAATATATATATATATATATATATATATATATATAAATGTCTATATATATATACATACACAAACACACACACACACACACACACACACACACACACACACATATATATATATGTTATTGTATATACATATATATCCATATATATAGACATATATTTCTAGCCCACCAGTGGCCATGTAAAAGATGGCAGAGGCGGTTGTTGGGTACCTTGGGATTAGGGTGGTGCATTCCACACAACATGGATAGAGAAGGCCACTGTAATTGGATGTTGGCTCCCATCAACATTAATTATTGTATATTTTTGTGTACTGGCAATGGTTGTAATAACAGCTATCGTTTAATGCTTCGAGGACAAAACGAATATATAGGGAATTTTCAATAAGGTATTGTTTGGTGTGATTATGTTGTTATACATGCTATCAGACACATTAGCGAGGAAGGTAAGCTTCTATGAGGGTGCTAGCTCAATCAAGCTTTGTGTAGTTTATGCGAAGGTGGGTGGAGGTTATGTTATTTTTTTTGCATGGGGAAATCTTTGCAAAGAAAAAGGAAAGTGTCGCCTGTAATAATACTTTGCTCTTTTTTTGTGTTGGAAAGCTAGCGAGTAGAGGTGTGTTTGAAGCAAGTGGGAAGAGGTGCATGTTGGGAAAACCATTAGCAATAGTATTTGATTTGTGGTTCATGGTTTGTGCCAAGCCATGCTATCTAATTTTTGATAAGGTATTATTGATTGTTTCAAATGTTGATTAGCTCTTCTTCAGAAAATACTATATAGTTTCTAGAAAAAAAAATAGCAGCTCATATATGGTTTGCAATGTGTGTGCATGGTTTTACATGGATTCGATACTATGAGTTTTTGTGGGTTTCTCTTTATTCTTTCTGTGGTGTCTACGGTTGTAGGACTGCAAAAACAAGGCAACATCAATAGAGCTGGTGGAAAGAGGTTTGCTTGGACCAAGCAAAAAGAGGTGCATATCAGGAAAGACATTTGCCATATTGTTACAACTACAGTCCATAGGTTTTTGTAGGCTATATTTTTTTATTTGCAATAAGGTTTTGTTGGTTGCTTCAAATTTTGATAACGTGCTATTAAGGAAAGGATGTATTGTTTGTGATAAAGACTATTGTTCGATTTAAGGTTTGCATTTCATGGCTTCGGTTTTCCATGCCTATTTCTAACTGTGATTTTTTGTGTTTTGTGGGTTTCTGTACTTGGGTAGGTGTCCAAACCAATATATATGTATGTACATACATATATATACACATACATATATATACAGAATAAAATAGAAATATATGTACACATACATATATACATAAATGTATCCATACATATACATATACATATATATACATATACATATATATATATAAATATACATATATATATATATAAATATACATATATATATATAAATATATATATATGTGTGTGTGTGTATGTACATATATGTATGTAACAAAATAAAATAGAAATATATATACACGCACATATATACATATATGTATTGATACATATACATATATGTATGTACATATGTATATATATATACACATGTATATATACAAAATAAAATAGTTAATCCTATACACTTTGTGTTAGATTCCATTGGGCATTGTTGATTATTGTTCTTCTACTCTAGCTATATTTTTTCATATTTGAGAAGATGTTGTTGAGAAGGTTGTATTGTTTCAATTTCTGATCAAGTTTTGTTGACAAAAGAGTATATTTTTGTATGGGTTTGTTGCTGCCAATCTTCTATGGGTATCTCTTCAAGGTTCATGTTTTGTGGATGTGGCTTTGCACCAGTTTGTAACTGTGTATATTTTATGTTTCGCAGGTTTCCACTTTTGGGTCAGTATTCAAACCAAGGGTGTGTAATTTATGGAATCTATTGGATGCAAGGTTTATGACATTGTTCATGAAGTGTAACAACTCACATGCACGATGGGTGGTTACCCCCTATTTGTGTGAACTTTGGTCGGAATTTTCGCCAACCTCCCCTTTTTTTTAGCTCTTAATAAAGCTAGTGGATATTTCTTGATTTTGAAATCAAAAGCATTTGGTGGATCAATAAAGAAGGCCAACAAAATTAAATGTTGGTTCACATCAGGCCTAATTGACATATAGTCCCTATGCAGTCACAATGTTTGGAAAGTAATAAAATAGTCAATGTTCTTGTTAAAGCATAGTTCTTACCTGTTTAGACCTCAATAACGGTTTGTTACAATGGAAGGCTATATATCAAGTGTGAGATGCAACATTGATCAAGCCACTATTGAGGCCTAGACAAATAACAACTACCCTTGAAACAACACAAAAATAGCCAACAACAACCCATCATGAAGAACTTGTACTATTTTATCAATTTACAACCATGCCTACATAGATATATGTTTACAAAGGGAAATCTATACACACATATATGTATCCAAAGCTATGCCTAGACAATACACATATATATCCATAGGTGGGATTCAAACATATGAATTTTGTTTGCATGAAATGTGAAAACCACACAGATTTGCACATACGAAATATGAAATCAAACATAAGATACATCATTGACTAGCCTAATCAATGGTAAAATCCATATACCTTATTAGACTTACTATACAAGCTATGGCTACAATGTTTGTTGCATATGTTGTGTAGCCCAATCCACAACCCAGCACTAGTCTAAATAACATAAACTGCCTAATTACTTTGGTAAGTTTTAAATCCAAGCTATTATTGCAACCATCCCCAATATATGGACCCCATACATGAAAAAATGTTCCCATGAGAATTCACCAAACAATAAACATGGAAAGTAGTATATATCAACGCTGCCTAGATCTAATTTCACATACATACATATTTGGACAAACCAAAAAAGAAACAAAAGACAAGAAAATGAAAACACACTTCTTTTTTCTGATATACTTCCAAGCAACATAATGGTACACATGAATCCAACAGATGCAATGCATATATATGCAGCTCAAAAACAAAAGTCTAACTAATATATATAAATCTAATGTTAGATGCAGATATATACATATTCTTGGTTGTTGCTAAATAGCTTCTAACACATTATTTAATTTATGGTTTCCATGTAGTGGTGAAAGCTACAAAGCAATCAAACAATCCACATAAACACATACAATGTATGTGCAGGATCATGATGGGCCAAAAAGTGGTGATATGATGGGTATGTATAGGGTATGTGGCTAATGACTTTTCTTTTACCCAAAATTAATGAAACAAAAATGGTTTTTAAAGGAGATTCTTCACTTTCCACCAATATAAATTAAGCTTTACTTTGAATTTAATATATAATTATTATTAATTTTCTATT
>VDFB02139611.1:0-28931 GCA_007258455.2 Sequoia sempervirens | reverse complement strand
GTTTGGAAGGAGTGTATTTGGAGATACCCAACATCTACCGTCAACCCCTTTGAACAGTTATACAGGAACACGTTTCTCAAAGACAAATGATTGTGGATGAGATGCGAAGGGCTTGTGTTTTGAAATAAGAAAATAGTAGGGGTTACCAGATCTATTATAATACCAAACAATAATTAGTATCTATTCCTATTTATCCATTATTTCTCATTTTAAGTAAAAATTTAGTACCATTGTATTTCCACAACTTGTTATTTTATAAGTACAACAATTTTTTTGTGTTTTTTAATTCATAGTTGTCTTGTGCAATCTCTTGGCATTCTATATGCTATTCAATTTTTGAAAGGAGACAATCATAAAAACCATTTTCAAGAACAATAAAAAAAGGGTTTTTTTTAATTCACATATACTTGTATTTCAAATGTATGGAACAAAATATCTACATCTAGTTGTACTTCAAAATTTCAAAAATGTTTTTGCAAGTATGTGTAGTTGGTGTTGTCATTGATGGACCAACAAGTTTTCGTGTTGTCATTGGTGTCAACAGTATGAGAAGGAGTTTTTTACAAGGATGTGCAGTTGGTATTGAGTTGGTGTTGTCTCTAAAGATGCTTTGATTAGTTGCATTATGTTGTCATTAGTAAGTTACTAGTGTCAACTTCTAGTGTTGTTTTGATAAGCTTCTACCTATGTATGTATGGTTGAGTTGTTATGATGTAGTTGGCTTGGTGGTAATGACGAAGTACTAAAGATATTGAGGATTTGTCTCTGCCGGTGCTTGGTTTCTAAGTGATTTTGCGAAAATTTGAATAAAAAAAGGAAACAATGTATTGTGCAGTGGTGTTTTGTGTTGCAAAGTAGCATTCTAGTTTTTCTCTATAGTTCTTCGGTATAGAACATTTGCTTGTGCATTTTGGATATGTTGATCAAAGGTATTCAGAGGTGTTGCATCCAAAATTTGGTGTGTTGGATTCTTGTGCAGAGGAAGTTGTGTTCACCAGTGTGTGAACTGTATATTGTAAAGGTGTTTAGGAGAAATGTTTCTTCTTCGCATTTCTCTACGAGATGGTTTAGGTCTTGTAGAACTGAAAGTGTGTTTGTAGTGTTTGTATTTTTCTTCAGTTGAAGTTGTTTGAGGTTTGGTGCTTCAAAAGTCAATTTCTTGAGTTACAACATATGACATGATTTCTTGAGTGTACTGGGTGTGTACATTCTTCAAGTGAAAGTTGTGAGGAATTTGTTCGATTTTAGGGTGTTTGTAGAATATTTTAGATCGTGTTCAAGTGTGGTGTGTGGTCCGCAAGTCATCTTTAGATTCAAGGAAGCGTGTACTTAAGTGTTAATGATGTTAACACAAGTTTGGCCGACCTTGGATGTTTACACTAATTGCAAAGTTCTTCAATGTTTGTGGTAGCATTGTGTGGCATGTATGAGTGGATTTGGGTCCTAGCTAAAGTGTGTTTTGGTTCACCTTCATTCCTTTCCACTACGGGAATGTGTTGGTGTCAACCTAATTTGAATTTGAATAGTTGAGGTGCATAGCCGACCTTGGAGAATGTTTTCAAAGTTGAAGACAATATAAATATGAGTTGATTTGTTGAGGGATGATAAGATAGAAGTGAGAGATGTGAATGATGTGAATTATATAGTTGTACGGTGTGAATTTGTGAAGTGTAGTGCAAGCTTTCATGTGTTAGATTGTTGGATGTAGTGAGTAGAAGGTGTCTACAATTCTTCAATGAGATTGCAAAGGTGTTGGTGATGTTGTGGTGGATTTTTCTATTGCATTGAGATGGATTTCTCATTGTAACACTCTTCTCTATCTTCTTTTCTATTCGGTCAGTGAGCCCTCCAGCAGTGAGCCATTAATAATAAGTGTTGACATCACTTTATATTGTGAGTTAATCTTCACCGTGGTTTTTCCCTTCTTGGATTTTGCACTTAAATCTAGTGTTCCATTGTGCATGGTGTTGGTTTGACTGTGTTTATATTATCTTCTTTCATGATAAATCATTCTAACTAGGATTAAAGGTTAATTGAATTAATGTGGATTTGAATGTTTGTGAGGGTTTTGAAGTTTTAAGGTACAACTTATTCACCCCCCTATAATTTTTCTTGTGCATGCAATAATTGGTATCAGAACAAGGTTCCTTGGAAGAAAGCTTAATTGCTTGAGGTAGATCTAGGATGGCACACAAGAAAGATGTTCCTTTGTTTGATAGATCAAGTTATGAATTTTGGAAGACAAGGATGGAAGGTTTTTTGGTTTCTCTTTGATTTGAAATCTAGGAGTCTATTGAGAGAGGATATACTATACCTACAAATGGTTTGAACACTAATGATGAGATCAATGCCTATGAAAACAATGGCAAAGCAAGGTATGCTCTCTTAAGTGGTCTTGCTAATTTTGAATTATTGAAAGTTATGAATTTGAAAGTTGCTAGAGAAATTTGGGTAAAATTAGAAAGCAATTATGAAGAAGATGATAAGGTCAAACAAGCTAAGATATAGAATTTGAAGATCATGTTTGAGATGTTGTGAATGTCTAAAGATGAAAACATCACAGGCTACTTGCAGAAGGTGGATGAAGTTGTCAACAACATCAGAGGTCTTGGTGGAGAACTAAAAGAAGAAGTGGTAAAGAAGGTACTTAGAATTCTTCCTAAATCTTGTAGTCATAAAGTTTCTTCTATTAAGGAATTGCAAAATTTGAACCAATATACCAAAGATCAATTATATGGCTTTTTAACTACTTTCGAGATGAGAGAATTCGGTAAAAGTAATGCCAAAGTTGAGTCTGCTTTTAAGGCTGACAAATCAAAGAAGTCTATGGAATCAGATCAAGAGGATCTTGATGATGTGGAAGCTAACTTTGTGAGAAGAATGAAAAATGGCATTGGAAAATACAGAAGTAAGTTGCCTTTCAAATGTTTTAGTTGTGGAAAGATAGGTCATTATGCTTCAAGATGTCCAAACAGAGCTTTGAATGACAAAATAGGGAAAACAAAGGTAATATTATTAAGAAAATATATCATGTTAGAGAAGATGCAAGTATATCTAATGATGAATTTGATTATGGGGATAATGAGGACGATGAACTCTTGTTCATGGCTTTAAAATATGAAATTAATTATGCTAAATTTGAGAGATGTGTGAAGGAAAGGGCTCTAGAAGCAAGTGTTAATACTGAAGGCATCTTGGTGTCTGTTTTTCATGCTAGACAAAAGAAGAACTACTAGATCATTGATAGTGGATGCTCTAATCATATGATTGGTGACAAGAGTAAGTTTTTAAGCTTGAAAAATATGAAGGACTTGTTAGGTTTGGTGATGATACATCAACTAAGATTTGTCGAAAAGGTTTAACCAGTTTTGATGGAAAGTATAATACTGATGATGTTCTTTATGTGAAGGGTTTAATACATAACCTCTTGAATGTTGGACAAATGTGTATCAAATGATACAATCTTATGGTTCAGGATGATGGTTGTGAGATCAAAAAAGGTTTTGGAACTATGGTTGTTCCTAGAAGAAGGAAAGATAGAAATGTTTATCAACTTAAGGGTGTTGATGGTTATTGTTTTATGACTTAGATCAATGAGAGTTGGCAATGACATAGAAGAATGTTTCACATCAATTTTGATATCCTGGTGAGAATAAGTTCAGTTCAAGCTATGAGAGATCTACCAAAGATTACAAAGCTTATCAATGTTGTCTACAAGGAATGTCAAGTTGGAAAGCAAGCAAGAAGAAGTTTCAAATTCAAAGAACAATCTTCTCTCAAACTGTTGGAATTGGTGCATATAGATCTTTGTGGTCCTACTAGAGTAAGAAGTCTTCAAGGTGATAGGTACTTCATGTTATTAAAATTGATGATTATTCTACAATGAAATGGGTTACTTTTCTCAAAGAAAAATCAAAAGCTCTAGATAAGTTCAAAGCATTCAAATTTATGGTTGAGAATAAAATGGATATGAAAATAAAGTGTTTGAGGTTTGACAAAGGTGGAGAGTTCAATTCTAATGAATTCAATATCTTTTGTGAGATTCATGGAATAAAGAGGCATTTATCTTCTCTTAGGACTCCTCAGCAAAATGGAGTGGTTGAAAGAAAGAATAAGACTATTCAAGAAGCTGCAAGGACAATGATGAAAGAAGAAAATCTACTGGAATTCTACTAGAGGGAAGAAATTCATACTATTGTTTATATACTTAACATAGTACAAGCAAGAGAAAATATCACAAAGACTCCTTATAAGCTATGGTATGGAAGGATTCCTAGGTCGTAAAATATTTCAAAGTGTCTGGAAGCAAATGCTATATCAAAAGAGATGAATAAAACTTAGGAAAGTTTGATGCAAGATATGATGAAGGTATCTTCCTTGTATATTCTACTAGAAGCAAAACTTACCAGTGCTACAAAAACAAACTAAGAAAGATTGTTGAGAGTGCAAGTGTCCAAGTTGATGAAGACCTATAGAAGAATCATTGATATGAATCAGATGAGTCTTCTTGTAAAGAAGAAGAAGAAAAAGCTAAGGAAAAAGAATTTCAAGTTCAAGAGGAAGAGGAAGAAGCTCCAAAAAATTTCATAAAACTCCTAAGTATGTGTATTCTGAAGAACAAATCATTGGTGATAAGAGTAAAGGTGTACTAACAAGAAGGAAAGCTATTGAAGAACAGGTAAATCTATGTTTACTCTCTAAAGTTGAACCCAAAACAGTAATTGAAGCATGCAAGGATGAGTATTGGATCAAGGCCATGTAAGAAGAACTAATGCAGATTGAGAAGAATTGGACTTGGAAACTTCTCCCAAGACCAACAAATGGGTATGTGCAGGATCATGATGGGCCAAAAAGTGGCAATATGATGGGTATGTGGCTGATGACCTTTTTTTTACCCAAATTGATGAAATGAAAAGGGTTTTTAAAGGATATTCTCAGCTTTCCACCAATATAAATTATTTTTTACTTTGAATTTAATAATTAATTATTATTCATTTTCTACTCGAATTACGACTAAAGTCCCATCGAGAAATTTTATCGGTAAAAAATATTCTTATTGCTTCAAAATGTATCATTTTGAATCCAAAACATGTGTCGTTATCTCTATGTTTCCACATACCTTATATAGGATTAAAAAAGGAAAAAATGTATTTCATGAAGCTTTTGACCAAGTTAAGGTGGTTTGGCCATTAATGCAGCTTATGTATGAAAAAGCGTAATAAAAAAAATCATAATCTACTACTCAAAAATTACAAAAAATATGCATCACAATAGACATGAGTCCTACTTATATCTACAACGAGTAAAAAAAAATATTATCGCTTTAGTGTGGTTAGGTGGTTCTATCGCATACCTACTTCTTATTTTTTCCCCCGAATTGAAGCAATTGGCCAAATAAATTCTAACTTTCACCCGCCTAGATTTTTAAACAAGCCTGAAGTAGTTTAGAACTATATTCAATTTGCATATAGGATTCATTCTTTACATATTTTGAAATAATATAGATAATCATTTATTCAAATTCTATGTCAAGTTGTCTAACTCGATTTGAATTTTTGCCACTTATGTTTGTTTTTTCCACGATGATCCCCAACATACCCAAACAAGAATGCATTTGGAACTAATCAGTGTCGCAGGAAAACTAAATGAGATGGAGAAGGGTAATAAAGGCTTGAAAAAAGGCTACCACAAGAAAAGGAATAGGCTTGAGGGATTTGGGATTTTGCTCCCAGCTGGCAAGAATGGAAGCTATCAAGATTTTTTTAGCTTTTGAAGAACATAAAGATTTCAAAGTTTATCAAATGGATGTGAAGTTTTCTTTCTTGAATGGAGAATTGGAAGAAGTATACATAGAACAACCAGAAGGATTCCAGTTATCAGACAAACCAGATATGGTTTGCAAATTGAATAAGACATTATATGGAAACCAAGATCCATCAACTAAGAGACTCAATTGAGGAAAGGATGGACATATGAGGGTTTCCTTAGGTGTGATTAAAATAGGGGGTTCACCTCTAAGAAAATTCTTAGAAAGAAAGAAATGAAAGCAATATGCAAATCTAGCTATGTGATCTAGAAAATGAAATCAAAATCAAAATAGTAAACTAAGGATGAACAAAGAATCACCTAGAAGATGAAGATGACTTAGCAAGACCTAAAAATTCTGAATTTTGTTGTTGTTGATGTGTACATGGACTCATATGCCAGGCATGGTGATTTAGTCCCAATTAGGGTTTCTTTGTTGAATCTGGCATATGTTACTAACAAACCAGGATCTATAAAAAACTATTGAAAATAGGTATACTAAGACTCATATGTACCCAAGGTGGTAATTAAGTCCCAGTATTAGGGTTTTTCTAAAACTTTTGTATCTTCGAGTGATCTTCTGTAGCTTTCATCTTATCTGATCTCCAAGTCTGAATAGTTTGTATTGTAATATGTAAATGAGTTTTTGTGAAGATGGAAACTTCTTGAAAACTTTAAAAAAATTGTTCAATATTGCAACTTTATCTTTAAAGGATCTTCAAGTATCAAAACACCTAGATCTGCAATCACACATGAAGAGGGAAAAATGTTGATTTGTTAGTGGATTGGGGTTTTCCTTGGTTAAACCCCATTTTGGTAATCAAACCCTGAAATGAAATGAAATAAAAAGAATGAATGATGAATGAACAATATGCAATGTTGCAACTCACAAAACCCTTGAAATAAAGGCTGGAATCTTATGTGAAATGACTCCAATGGATGTGGATCTTGACTCTTGATTGAATGGTTGAAACTTGATCTTGAATGCTTGCTTGACTCATGAAACCTACATCACAAGTGTTAGCTCAAAAACACACATGATGCATGGAGACTTTGACATGATGATTGAATCTTGAATATGGATCCAAATGCTTGATAACTTACTCATGAATACTCTTGTAAACTCTCTTGAAAGTGCTCTTATGATAACCTAATGACTTGTAAATTTTCTAGGTGAAAATATGTGAAATAACCTTGTACTTATACTTGTTTATGCCAAATTTCTCAAAATTACAACACTACAAGCAAACATCAAATCTAGGAGAATGAAATATGGCCAAGAATTGAATTCAAAATAGGTATAATCTAAAGCAGGACTCATACACTAATTAGTGTGCATGAGTCTCAATAGCCTAATCTTGGGACACTAATTTCAAGAAATGTTATGTTCTATGCTTGATATTCAAGATAAGGCCCCAAAACTTAGGTGGGACTCATACGACCAAGGTGGCATATGAGTCCTAGATCACTAGATCTAGAACATAAAACCCAAAAACATGAATTATGATTGGTCATTAGTTAAGTGTCGGGATTATCCTCAGAGAAATGCATTAAATAAGGCTTGTGGATGCAAAATAGGACCAAATAAGGCATAAAGAAGCCCAATTTTAGTAGGAAGGGCCCAAACAAGTGTGAAAATATAAAGGGATAAGTTTTTCTACACTGCACCTCCTATGGAAAGTTTCATAGATATGGGACCAAATTGTGGCTTGTGGAACAACCTCCAAATATTTAGCTTTGTGGAACCATAGGAGGTTGTTCAACCACTTCCTCTTTAGATTTATAAAGTTGTGTTATCTTAGGAGGCATGATAGAATTGTTCTAGTTGTCTCTTGGTCATTTGTTGGATATAGGAAAAGGATTGATCTTTGATTGGTCTTGGTTATTTGGAATTTCTTTTGGTTCTATCATGGTGTTGTCAAAGATACGAGGCTCAATCATGGGTTGAGGCATGTTTCAAAGGGATAGTTCTGCTATGTTGCTATGTGTTTCACCTTAAACTTTTGATAGGATTTGAAAAATAATTATTCACGGGATTTAATAGGTTCAAAAGGTTTAGACCAAAAAAAATCCAATGAAAAGTTCCCATAGGAAGACACAAGATTAAAGCCACTAGGGTGCACAATAAAGATTTCATTTTCAAAGGGAAACTTTAAGCATTTATGCACAACCCTTGGGATGGCTTCCATGGAGTATACCCATGGGTAACCAAGCTTCACACAAAATTGATTCAACATTGGGATGATGGAGAATGGGACATCTAATTGTTTCGATCCAAATTTTATAGGAAGGGTGATCAAACCAATCATAGGGCACACAAAACCATTATGCATTTTTATCCATGCTTTTGGTTTGTGAAATGTATCTTGATAAAGATCATGCACAAGTAAGAATTCTTCAGTGATCACATTCTCTCCATAGAGAGGATCAATTAATATCCCATTAGTGGGATTATCATTGATTCGTCCGACTATGTAAAGAGGACCATCAAGTGTGATTTTAATTATATCTTCAGATGAGAGAGCAATGTCAAGAGGCATTTTAGTTTGGCCCTTACGAGGTTGAATTTTGATCAATCCAACCATAGTATCTGTGTCAACATTCATCACATCATTCTTCTTATTTTCACTAGCTTTGACAAATTAAATAATATGATTTGGCATGGGGTTGATAAAGATTTGCAAGTTTTGGTTGGGAGGGGAAACAAACTTATTTCCTTGATCATTAACATCTCCAATTAGTATACAATTAGAATCAATCAAGTCTTGCACAAGATGTTTAAGGCACTTACAATGTTTTGTATCATGTCTATTTTATCGGTGAAAATGACAGTAGGAATTTGATCTAATGCTCGGAGGTAATGGCTTATTAGGATTAGGATTTTTAATGGGAGGTAAGGATATCAATTTCTTTTATAGAAGTTGCATCATGGTGTTATGGAGGGTATCAGGCAAGGGAGTAAATTGTCTAGTCAGATCCCTAAATGTAAAAGGAATTGTCTTCTTTTAGTAGCCACTTGTGTATCAACATGTTGGGAACTCGGTTGAGGGGGATTTAGTTGAAGGAAGCCTTTATTTTGTTTCCTAAAAGGTTGGTAATTGTTTTGATTTGTGCATTCAAACATTTCAGGATAGCTAGAGGTGGGTTTTGTTTAATGACTACTAACCAAGTTTTCATAATCATGAAGGGTACTACACAGGTGTACGAAGGAAGGAAACTTCATAATGCCAAGCTTATCTTGTATCTTAGTTTGTAAGTTCTCAATGAACATCTATTGAATAGGATAATCTCACTGAGATTCTGACTATCCACACTGAGAACATGATCACAGATTTAAATTATGATGAAGGTATAAGAGTGTGTTATGCTAGAAGGGGATCTCCTCCATATTTCTCAAACCTAGGAATCTCTATACCTTGTGGTATCAGCGTTCTTAATATCTCCAACGATAAGGGATTGATTTTTACATAGTATGAAGGTTCACCATTTTGATTTTGGTTTATGGTGGAAATTTTCTTTTGAAGGGATGAAAAATTTTGCAAGAGTTGGTAAAGGATGGTGTCATTGGTTGTATTTTGAGATGGAGGAGGTGTATATGTGTTTGAAGGGGAAGTGAATGGAATATTTATGGGAGGTAAAGTGGCAGGAGATATGATGTGAGATGCCACAAAGGTACAAGGATTGCTAGTGGAAATACCCAAGGTAGGAATGACATTACTAGTAGGTTGCATCGTTGTGGTAACTTGAGGGTTGGTATAGGAAGGAATAGAGGCAATGGTTGTGGGAGGATGAATTTGGGTTCCTCCTTGACTTTTAGTATTTTTAAAAGTTTAAGCACAACTAGTCATTGAGGTAAGATGTTTGCCAAAAATCTGAGCTAAATTACAGGCAAGTTCTATTCCTTACATTCACTTTCAATCATGTGGTGTATGTTATCTATGGTAGGAATAATAGTGTTGGAAATGTTTTTAGTACTCACTTGGTGTTGTAGGTTTTCTAATTCTTCACGGATTTGGATTATGGTTTCTTGAGGGATACTAGCAACCATTGTTTCAACACTTATCATACTATTTGAAGGTAAAGAGTTGTCAAGGGTATGGTCCATACCTAGTGAACTAGTGTTAAAACTATGAGTAAAATAGCTAGATAACCCAAGATCCACGACGAGTGTGTTATCACAAGATGGCATGAGTCTTGAATGACATCTCACTATAGTACTAGCAATAGGACACCAAGTTGTAAAGCTCATGTCAAGGACAATGAATGAATGAAAGATAAATGAAATTAAGACAAGATAAATGATATGATTTAATTCCAATTCTTATGTTTACAAATTCATTTGAAATGAAACCACATTAAACTAAATCTAATGAAATGAATGAAATAGGAAATCAGTAATCTAAATCAGAGCTCTAACAACAACAAATAGAAGCATAGAAATGAAGTATTTAATGTTGTAAAATGTAGATTTAGGTCTAATATAAGACTAAATCACCCAAAGGGGTGAATGTGTCCCAAGTAGGGTTTCTGAAAGGTTCAAGAAGTGAACAACAATCAACATAGAATTCATAGAAATTGGGTAAAACAACCTATATCGGGACTAAATCTCCTAGGTGAATGAATGAGTCCCAAATTAGGGTTTTGACACTGAATTCAAAAAAAATTGAGTTGTTTCTAAGGTTCTAACTTGTATGTTGAATTGACTATGCAATTGAAAAATTCTAGTGAAATTGAATGATCTAAGATGCAAAAATTGCAACCTATATGCACTATGATTCTCTCCAAATAAAAAAGCAAGTGTCTGAAGGTCAGGTTCACCAAAATGAACACATGGAAATAGGGTTGCACCTTTTGGGGGATGGAACTAGGGGGTACCTATTTCACTCTAGTTCATTAAAGGAAACCAAAATCCCTCAATTAAGAGACTCAATTGAGGGAAGGATGTATATATGAGGTTTTCTTTAGGTGTGATTAAAAAAGGGGGTTCATCACTAAGCAAATGCTTAGAAAGAAAGAAATGAAAGCAATATGCAAATCTAGCTATGTGACCTAAAAAATAAACTCAAAATTAAAATAGTAAACAAAGGATGAATAGAGAAGCACCTAAAAGATGAATATGACTAAGCAAGACCTAAAAATTCTAAATTTTGTTGTTTTTGATGTGTATAGGGAATGATACGCCAGACTGGGTGATTTAGTCCTAGTTAGGGTTTCTGTGTTGAATCTGGAATCTACTACTAACAAACTAGGATCTACAAAAAACTATTGAAAATAGGTATATACTAGGAGTCATATGCCCAAGGTGGTCATTTAGTCCCAGTATTAGGGTTTTTTTGAAACTTTTGTATCCTTAAGTGATCTTTTGTAGCTTTCGTCTTGTTCGAATTTTCAGTTCGAAAAGTCTGAATTGCGATCTATAGATGAGTTTCTACGAAGATGACAACTTTGACAAATTTCTTCAATCTTGCAACCTTATCTTTAAAGGATCTTCAAGTCTCAAAACACCTAGATCTGCAATTTCACACATGAAAAAGGGAAAATGTTGATTTGTTAGTGGATAGGGGTTTGCGTTGGTCAAACCCCATTTTGGTAATCAAAACCTTGAAATGAAATGAAATAGAAAGAAGGAATGATGAATGAACAATATGCAATGTTGCAACTAACCAAAACCTTGAAATAAAGGTTGTAATCTTAGGTGAAATGACTCCAATGGATGTGGATATTGACTCTTGATTAAATGCTTGAAACTTGATCTTGAATTCTTGCTTGAATCATGAAACCTACATCACAAATATTAGCTCAAAAACAAACATGATGCATGGAGACTTTGACATGATACTTGAATCTTGAATATGGCTACAAATGCTTGATAACTTACTCTTGAATTCTCTTGTAAACTCTCTTGAAATTTCTCTTATGATAACTTGATGACTTGTAAATTTTCTAGGTGAAAATATGTGAAATAACCTTGTATTTATAATTGTTTATGCCAAATTTCCTGAAATTACAACACTACAAGCCAACATTAGATCTAGGAGTTTGAAATCCCGCCAAGAATTGAATTCAAAATATGTTCAAGCTAAAGAGGGACTCATATGCCAATTGGTGCATATGAGTCCTAGTAGCCTAATCTTGGGACACAAATTTCAAGAAATGTTAAGTTCTATGCAATATTCAGGATCATGCCCCAAAACCTTAGAGGTGGGACTCATACACCCAATATGGCGTATGAGTCCCATATCACTAGATCTAGAACATATAACCCAAAAACATGAATTATGATTGGTCATTAGTTAAGTGTCGGGAATATCCTTTGAGAAATACATTAAATAAGGCTTGTGGATGCAAAATGGGACTAGATAAGGCATAAAGAAGCCCAATTTTAGTAGGGAGGTCCCAAACAAGTGTGAAAATGTAAAGGGATACATTTTTCTACACTACACCTCCTATGGGAAGTTTCATAGATGTGGGATCAAATTGTGGCTTGTGGGACAACCTCCAAAATTTTAGCTTTGTGGAACCATAGGAGGTTGTTCAACCACTCTCTCTTTAGCTTTGTAAATTTGTTTTTATCTTCGGATGCATGGTAGGATTTCTTTAGTTGTCTCTTGTTTGTTTCTAGGAGATAGGAAAAGGATCGATCGTTGGTTGGTTTTGGTTATTTGGAATTTCTTTTGGTTCTATCATGGTTTCATCAAAGATAGGAGGCTCAATCATGGGTTGAGGCATATTTTGAAGGGAGAATTTTGCTATGTGTTTCACCTTAAACTTTTGATAGGGTTTTAAAAAGAATTCTTCATGGGGTTTAATAGGTTCAATAGGTTTGAGCCAAAAGAAATTCGATGAAAAGTTCCCATGAGAAGACACGAGATTAAAGCCACTATGGTGCATAGTAAATATTTAATTGTCAAAGGGAAAATTTAAGCATTCATGCACAACTGACGAGATGACTTCCATGGAGTGTACTCATGGACAACCAAGCTTCACATGGAATTGATCCAATGTCGGGATGATGGAGAATGAGGCATCTAATTGTTTTGGTCCAACTTTTAAAGGAAGGATGATCGAACCAATCATAGGGAATATAAAACTATTATGCATTGTTATCCATGCTTTCAGTTTTTCAAATGTATCTTGATAAAATTCATGCACAAGTAAGAATTATTTAGTGATCACATTCTCTCCACATACAAGATCAATTAATATCCGATTAGTGGGCTTATCATTGATTCGATCGGCTATGTAAAGAGGACCATAAGGTGTGTTTTTAATTATATATTTAGATGAGAAAGCAATGTCAAGAGGAATTTTAGTTCGGCCCTTACGAGGTTGAATTTAGATCAATCCAACCATAGCATCTATTTCATCATTCGTGTCAACATTCATCATATCATTCTTCTTATTTTCACTAGCTTTGACAAATGAAATATTTTGATTTGGAAAATGGGGTTGGAAAAGATTTGCAAGTTTTGGTTGGGAGGGGCAACAAACTTATTTCCTTGATCATTAACACCTCTAATTAGGATATGATTAGAATCAATGAGGTCTTGTACATGATGTTTAAGATGCTTACAGTGTTCCATGTCATGTCCATTTTGTCAGTGAAAACGACAATAGGAATTTGATCTAAATTTTTTAATGGCTTATTAGGATCAAGAGTTTTAATGAGAGGTAAGGAAATCAAGTTCTTTTCTAGAAGTTGCATCATGGTGTTATGGAGGGTATTGGGTAAGGTAGTAAATTTTCTAGTCATCCAATCCCCAAATGTAAAAGGAGTTGTCTTCTTTATAGCAGCCACTTGGGTATCAACATGTTGGGTTGGTTGAGGGGGATTTAGTTGAAGGAGGCCTTTATTTTGTTTCCTAAAAGGCTGGAAATTGTTTTGATTTATGGATTTGACTTTTCAAGATGGCTAGAGGTGGGTTTTGTTTCACAACTACTAACTGAGTTTTGATAATCACAAAGGGCAGTACACAAGTGTATGAAGGAAGGAAACTTCATCATGCCAAGATTATATTGTATCTTAGTTTGTAAGTTCTCAATGAACATCCATTGAAGGTGAGGATCCAGAATCTTTACATTGATTTGGAAATAAACCATTTGGTAGCATGAAATAAAATCAATAACCTTTCCATCATCCTTTTGCTTACATCTCATCAAATCAGCTAATGTCATATTAGTGGTCATGTGCAATTGGAAATGGTTGATAAAGGCCTCAACAAGTTCATTGAATGAATGAATTGAGTTATTTGATAAGGAGGAAAACCATTCTAAAGTAGTATCTTTCAAGGATTTAGAGAAAAGCTTACCCAAGAGCTTATCTTCAAGGAAAAAATCACTACATAAGGAAGTATAAGTGGAAACATGGTTAGAAGGATCTCCTTTGCCTCCATATTTCTCAAACCTAGGAATCTTTATACCTTGTGGTATTGGAATTCTTAATATCTCCAAGGATAAGGGATTGCTTTTGACATAGTATTAAGGTTGGCCATTTTGATTTTGGTTTATGTTGAAAATTTGATTTTGAAGGGATGAAACATTTTTTAAGAGTTGGTTAAGGATGGTGTCATTGGTTGTATTTTGAGATGTAGTTGATTATGGTGGAGGTGTATATGTGTTTGAAGGGGAAGTGAATGGAATACTTATGGGAGATAAAGTGGTAGGAGATATGATGTGAGATGTCACAAAGGTACACTGATTTCTAGTGGAAATACCCAAGGTATGAATGACATTACTAGTAGATTGCATCATTGTGATAACTTAAGGGTTGGTATAGGTAGGAATAGGGGAAATGGTTGTGGGAGGAGGAATTTGGGTTCCTCCTTGACTTTGAGTATTGTTCAAATTTTGAGCACAACTAGTCATTGAGGTAAGATGTTTGCCAAAAATTTGAGCTAAGTTACGAGAAAGTTCTATTCCTTGTTCACTTTCAATCATGTGGTGTATGTTATCTATGGTAGGAATAATAGTGTTGGTAATTTTTTCAGTACTCATTTAGTGTTGTAGGTTTGCTAATTCTTCATGGATTTGGATTATGTTTTCTTGAGGGATACTATCAACCATTGTTTCAACACTTGTCATACTATTTGAAGGTAAAGAGTTGTTAAGGGTATGGTCCATACCTAGTGAACTAGTGTCAATGCTATGAGTGAAAGAGCTAGATAACACAAGATCCATGACAAGTGTGTTATCGCAGGATGATATGAATCTCAAACTACGTATCACTATAGTATTAGCAATAGGACACCAAGTTGTAAAGCTCATGAAAAGGACAATCAATGAATGCAAGATAAATGCAATGAACACAAATAAATGATATACTTTAATTCCAATTCTTATGTTTACAAATTATTATGATATGAATAGAGAAGCACCTGGAAGATGAAGATGACTAAGAAAGACCTAAAAACTCTGAATTTTGCTACTACTAATGTGTACAGGGACTCATATGCCAAACCGGGTGATTTAGTCCCAGTTAGGGCTTCTATGCTAAATCTAGAATTTGCTACTAACAAGCCAAAATCTATAGAAATCTATTGAAAATAGGTACACTAGGACTCAGATGCCCAAGGTGGTTATTTAGTCCCAGTATTAGGGTTTTTTTGAAACTTCTATATCCTCGAGTGATCTTCGGTATCTTTCATCTTGTCTCGATCTCTGAGTTTGAAAAGTTTTAATTACAATTTGTAGATGAGTTTCCGTGAACATGACAAATTCTTGACAACTTTCACAACTTTCTTCAATCTTACAACTTTATCTTTAAAGGTTTTTCAAGTCTCAAAACACCTAGATTTTCAATCACACATGATGAGGGAAAAATGTTAATTTGTTAGTGGATAGGGGTTTGCCTTGGTCAAACCTCGTTTTGGTAATCAAACCTTGAAATGAAACGAAATAGAAAGAAAGAATGATGAATGAATAATATGCAATGTTGCAGCTCACCAAACCCTTGAAATAAAGGCTGCAATCTTATGTGAAATGGCTCGAATAGATGTGGATCTTGACTCTTGATTGAATGTTTGAAATTTGATCTTGAATGCTTGTTTGAATCATGAAACCTACACCACAAATGTTAGCTCAAAAACACACATGATGCATGGAGACTTTGACATGATGTTTAATAACTTACTCTTGAATGTTCTTGTAAACTCTCTTGAAAGTGCTCTTATTTGATGACTTGTAAATTTTCTAGGTGAAAATATGTGAAATAACCTTGTATTTATACTTGTTTATGCCAAATTTCTTGAAATTACAACACTATAAGCTGACATCAGATCTAAGAGAATGAAATCCTGCAAAGAATTGAATTCAAAATAGGTCCAAGCTAAAGTAGGACTCATACGCCAGTTGGGGCATATGAGTTCCAGTAGTCTAAGCTTGGGACACAAATTTCAAGAAATGTTAAGTTTTATGCAATATTTAGGATTAGGCCCCAAAACCTAGGTGGGACTCATATGCCCAAAGTGGTGTATGAGCCCCAGATCTCTAGATCTAGAACACACAACCCAAAAACATGAATTATGACTGGTCATTAATTAAGTGTCGGGATTATCCTTAGAGAAATGCATTAAATAAGGCTTGTGGATGCAAAATAAGACCAAGTAAGTCATAAAGAATCCCAATTTTAGTAGCGAGGGACCAAACAAGTGTGAAAATTTAAAGGGACACCTTTTTCTACACTACACCTCCTATGGGAAGTTTCATAGATGTGAGACCAAATTGTGGCTTGTAGAAAAACCTCCAGAATTTTAGAAGCCGACTCTTCAAATTTTGGAAGAAAAGGAGAAGGAGATACAGGAAAGAAACATAGGTTGAGTATCCAAGAGTATCCATTAGTATCCATAAGTATTTGGAGTATTTATAGATTACACAATTTTCACTATATTTATATAAATTTTTACCCAAGAGTATCCAAAATTTTAGTTGGATATTTGGGAAAATTACCTCCATTCAATGATAAAGCATCATACGAAATTAAAAGGTGAGGAAAGCTACTCTAGGAGGACCTCAAAATAGTGGTTACTTTAGATTATATTTTTAGACAGGATAGACAAAACAATGAACAACTAAGGTTTCATCAAACCTTAACAAATATAAGGGATAGAAACCCTATAATTGATGATTGATTATTACTTATGAAATGATCAAATACAAAACTTGATGCAATAGACAATGAATAATTTAAAAATAATATTCATTGTTTTCAACAATGATAATGTTCACAATCATAATAGGAAAAAGTTATATTTATTATCAAATCTAGTTGTAAGAAGCATTGCAACAAAATTTGGAAGTATTATTGTCACAAATGGAAGTGGAAACGAAGAACTCGATATGGAGTTATTACTTGGTAATAATATGAGAGTAATGTTAACATCAAACTTATGGATAGAATCAGGACTTGTAAATGGAGCTCTTGGATATAATCAAAAATATTGTATATAGACCTAAAATTGGACCTCCATAACCACCAACATATGTACTTGTAGAATTTGATAGTTACTCTAGAATACCATTTCATATCACCATCTGTGTATAGTTCCAATTATAGCAATTGAAATAGATAGCACAAAATAATTTCCATTATGATTACCTTAGGCTTTAACAATACACAAGTCACAAGGATTTACCCTTCAAAAAGCCAATATTGATATAGGACCAAGTAAAAAAACTGATTTGGTAATTTCTCATGTAAAGTCTTTAAAAAGACTAAGAAATATGCCACCATTCACATATGACAGATATGAAAAATGAAAAAGGGAAAACAAGTTGCAAGAAGAAAGACATAGGAAAATAGGCTAAAAGACTTACAAATCACTTAATTTAAAACATTATTATAACATTTTTCATGTAATTACAATTTAAATAAATAATATAATGTATTCATTATATTTTCATAGTATTGATAATCCATTCAATGTAGAAAAATCACAGCACAACAATTAATCTTTAATTAATAAAATATAATAATAATTATATGATTATAATATAATAATGTTAATATTTATATAATAATATAATACAATTATATAATTTAATAAATATATTATAATAATATCTTGTTTACTTGAGATAAGAATAGCGCAGAGGAGCAACGAGCAGGTGCGAAGGAGCGATGAGGAGTGCAGGTCGGGCGAGCAGGTGCGTAAAGTCGAGGCAAATGCAAGGGATGACAATGGTGCTAGTGACACCATGCAGCAGGATAAGTCTACCAAGGTGTGTGGGGTTTCTAGAAACCTCCATCTGAAATAAAATCATGCTTGATGTCAGCTTCCCCCCTACTTTGGACAATCGTGGTTCATCTAAGAGGATTGTAGATGCTTCGTCCCCTCCCCCTCTGCCTTCTAGCGGTGAGGCTATTGAGCGTGTGGAGACCTACAAGGACTGTAAATAAGATTCTAATCCTACACATTCTTGCAATGATTACTAGGCTATAAATCACTCATTTTAAAATCTTGCATTGGTGCTTGTCCTCGATTGGTGGCACATGACGCTTTAGATGGGTGCCACCCTATCAATTCGATGGGTTAGGAAACCCCCATTCTATTGTAGTATCAGTCCTATTCCTCAAATTTCAATCTTGGGGACATGGCGATTTCCGTCAATGATGACTCAATTGATTTTCATTTATCGGAGGAATGCACAAAGGAAATGAGTAATGATATTAGAAGCAAATCTTTGATTTATAGAATATTAAGGAAGCAACCGTCAATGCTAGAATTTTTAGCCTATACATCGTTGCACTGGCTATGTATAATTTAATATAGTATTAATAATATATTGATTATCATATAATATAATATATTATAATACTTAGACTGCATATTTAAGAGAAAACAAAATTTGACAGCAAAAATCTAATTAACCACATTGTTATCTCTTGATCACTTATGCAGTGGGTCCTATTTATTTATTTTTGTATGATGTTAACATGCATGTTATATGTCTTTGTATGCTGTTTTGTGCATTTTTGTAGGGAGAATAATTGTCCTGCATAAATAATCTAACCATATACATCTTTAATGTGATTAAACACACCACCTAAGATGTACCACAAATAAATATATATTTTAAATATAAGATGTACAACACCCTATGTGACAAAAAAAAGAAAAAGTGACACTTAAAAATAAAAAAACATACATGATTACAAAAGGTAATAAATATCTACTTCATCAACTCTGTGAAAAACTCATAATAGTCCTCATGAGACCTTAATTATAGAGAATGGAAGTAGTTGTATCCTTCTAAGTCCTAAAGTAATTATTATTCCTTAAAAGTAGAGTTTTCAAGTGTAAGAGCCTCTTCCTGTAATTAAAGTCCTTTTTATTTTATGTTGCATTTCGCTCTTAATCAGAAATCTGGTGTTGACTGTACGTGGCATCTAAACTCGAACTTAATTCCATTTTAAATCTCTGCAATAGTTACTCCTAGTACCTAGGTATCTCACTGGCATAGAAGCGCTTTAATACAAAACATTTATATCTTCAATGTCAAGTCAGTGAATAATCTATTACACAATCTTTAATCTCCCTCCTACCCTCCCGTCGAACTGCATACAAAAATCTGTCGATCCTTTTTTTCGTAAGTAGGTATTCTTCATAGCAAAAAATGAAGCATTTTGCCAAAGTGTATCTTCCCACATGCATTTACAGTGTTATTCTATCATGGGGATTGTTTTCAGAAGCCTCTGCATATTCTTATGATTATCCGACGTCTGGACAATATGAAGTGGGCAGTAATTGGGTACTACGCAGTTTAGCAGGACTGATAATAGTAATTTGGGTGATCCGCCATATTTGGAGGCAGAATGAATGTTATCTGGTGGAATATTGCTGCTTGAAGCCGCCCGAAGACAGAAAAATGCATACCGAGATCTGCGAGTATTTCGTTCGACGGCATGATAATGTCAAGGAGGAGGATGTTAAATTTCGGCTAAAAGTCCTGCTAAAATCTGGTTTGGGAGAAGAAACATATGGCCCGGGATTCATGTTCAAAGAAGATTATTTATTCTCTATGAAAGGTATGGTGACGTTTTACAACCGTCAGGTTATATTAACTTCTGCAGCAGAGTTTGAATTTAATGTTTTTCATATCTGGTTTAAAAGACGAATAGGGGAGAGGATCGAGTGAGCATGTTTGATCAGTTATTATAGTATTTGTTGATTTAATGTTTAATATTTTTAACAATATTCGATTAATAATTGTAACTTTAAAGTTGTTAGTGTTAATGATGACTACCCATAATTGAATGAAATGTATTTGTTAGTTTTAAAAAGCAACAAATCATGTGATGCCATATCAACGTACCAATAAAACATGACTCAGTTCATAGTTATTGCTCTCACTTTTTAGGGGTTTTTTTGGACACTTCGACAAAAAACATTTTGATGTCATATTTGATGATGTGGCCCTAAAACCAGGGGACTTGCCAAGTAAGCTATTGTAAAAAATTGAGAGTGATTTGAAATTTTCATGTAGGATTTTAAGAAGCACGAAGTTAGGCTGCTCAACTACTAGATCCTCTCCCCTAATTTAACTCTGTGCTAGGCTTTCTTTCTTCAGCTATTTTAATCTATAAAAACTTTTGGCATTTATTAGCATGGTTTGAATCCCATACTAGTCTTCAAAACTTTCGTGCAACTTGTTTACGAATCAGGTGATGTTTATAGAAATGAAGTATCGAGTACTTTTTGTTTTGGATTGATTAATATTTTATAAACAAAAGTTTAAAGGAAAAAGTTCAAAGAGTTTGTATACTATAGTTGCTTTTATCTTGGATGTGTGACTTTCATTTAGACATTCAGTATGTTGATCACATGTTAACTCGTTACATTGAGCAGTTCACAAAAGATTTATTTTGAAACACAAATATTTTGTTGGGTTTTTATTTATGTGATATTTTTGGACACCAAGTATTGGGATTTTTTTGGGATGGATAATATTTCTTGTAAGATTTCAATAGTTTATTTGACTTGTCATATTTAGGTGATATTTTTATAGGTGAAGTGTTCTTAAAAATATTGAGATTGATGATGTTTTATCAGTAAAAATTTACAAGAATTCATTGTATATTTAGTACTTGTTATATTTAGGAATGTTAACTAAGGTGGAGCATAACTTACTCTTCATATTAGATATATTTCATCAATAGTAGCTAGTAAGAATCCATTTGTCATGAACATGAGTGACATGTTTTTTACTTCTTGAATTTAAATTATGCTCACATATGTGAAGCATTGAGACTTATCAAGAATCCATCTCTAATGATTTCAAATTACTTAGTAATCATTGCATCTATCTAACATTCACAAAGATGAAGCATTGTGACTTGTAGGGAGGTCAATCATCCTAGTACTTCTTTGATCCATTTGAAATTTATTATATTTAGGAGATGATCACAAGGTTGAAGCATCAAGATTTTCAAGGAAGCCAACCATTTTGATATTATTCAAATCCACTTGGCACTTGTTGATTCTAAGTGATGCTCACAAAGGTGAAGCACAAATACTTCTATAGAGTTCTAGACCATCCCAATAATAATTTAATTTACTTAAAACTAGTCACACAATTTAGGAAATTCTTAGATGAGTAAAGCATTAAGACCTTTAGGGAGATCAACCATTCCAATGCTACTACAAACTTAAGGGAAAAGCACCTTAGACTTTTAAAGAATTCAACCATCCTAGAACAATTCTAATCCGCTTGGTTCTCATAAGATTAGGGATGAAGCACTAAAACTTTAATGGAGCTCAACCACCCTAGTACTACTTTTGTCCATTTATCACATCCAAGTATTCCAACAACACTGAAACACCAAGACAACCATTGCATTTGAACTTTTGAAGAGGTGAATCATTCTAGCACTACTTTGTTCACTTAACATTAGTTGCATTAAGAATGGAGCACTAGACCTTCTATAGATGCCAACCATCTTAGCTACTACCTTGATCCACTTGCACTCATATTTAAGTGATACTCAAAAGATTGAAACATAAGTTTTAAAAAAAAAACATCAGCCTCGCCACTACTTCAATTCAATTATCCTTGACTATGAAATATTCTCCATAATCAACTCACAACTCTCTATCCTATTTGTAAAACCTTTACAAATTTTGTACTTTATTATAATATATTTACTATAGAACTTCCTAAGACTAAATTTTTTAAAGAGAAGTGGTGTTTTCCCTATGTATCAACCATCAATCGCACCTTGGTATGCAATGGGTGCACCCAGAGGTGTGTAATGTCAATTAAGGAAAAAAATGATTTTTTATTTTTTTTTGCATACATTTGTGTAATACATGAGGTCAATTGATAGGTCATTTGGAAAATGATTTTGTTTATATATTAATATTATTATTATTATTATTTTATATTTGTATTATATAATAATATTATTATATTGTTTTTATCTATTTACTATTATATTATTAATTTTTATCAATATATCAAGTTTGGATTATGTTACATTATAATTATTATATTATTAATGATTGGGTTAGGTATTAGATTAGATTATATTTATATTAATATTATTTTATTGCATTTAAATTATATTATATAATGCAATTATGTTAAAGTATATTGTAATATATGGTTATATTAAATTATATTATATTTATACTATATAATATATATTTTTGATAGGCAAAAGTGGGATTTTACTATAGTATAATAATTATTATTATATTATTATATGTTATATTATATTAAGGGTGGTATTTAGGAAGATTTATTCTTCACTTATTTTTAGGATAAGGGTTAAAATGGGATAAGTGGTGTATATATATATATATATATATATATATATATATATATATATATATATATATATATATATATATATATATATATATTAGATTGTAGGAATCGGGTAGCACGACCCTATATAAACTGCAGTGCGCCTAGTAAACTTTTTAACGTACACGGAATAAGTGGTATATATTATTAATATCATTATTGTTATATATTTTATTATATAATATTATTATATTATTACTTATTATATATTTATTATTATACTGCTATTTTATTCTTACATGTATTTAAAAAAAGAACAGTCTAAAACAGCTCATTCCACTTAAATGGGCGTTACACGTAATAAATATAAATATATATATATATATATATATATATATATATATATATATATATATATATATATATATATTCTTTCTTTTGCATTCTCCATTCAAATAAGGCGTTTAACTTTGTGCGAGTGTCTGGTCAAAGTACAAACGTCGGTTCTATCATGTAAATGTCTACCTCCTCTTTGTTCGGTTTAAGAGCAGAGATTACTTCGTTCTATCATGTAAAAATGTCTGCCTCCTCTTCTTTTAACCAATCTTAGGCAAACCTCACTCATTTATTCAACGTAAACGTTTTCCACAAGAACAGTTAAAACTAAATTTTGCAAAGCATAGTGAGTTTTATAAACGTTCTGACAGGAAGTAAGAAACTTGGCGTTACAAACTTTGTGCTCACGCCCATTGCCCAAAAATTATCTAGTCCTATTTCTGTCTGCTGACAAAGTTAAAACATTTTTGCAGAGGGAAGATTAGAATTCGACGAAAATTCCACACAGACAATGGACGCGCTCTTTGAAAAAACGGGCGTTTCCCCGTCTGAAATCGACATACTGGTGGTGAATATTTCATGTTTTTCACCGTCCCCCTCACCGGCGGCAAGTATAATAAACCATTATAAGATGAGAGAGAATGTGAAGGTGTATAATCTGGAGGGCATGGGTTGCAGTGCCAGTTTGATAGCCGTTGATCTGGCAAAGGATCTGCTGAAGGTACATCAAAATTCATTAGCTGTGGTGTTCAGTTCGGAGGTTATTTCACAGAGCTTGTATGGAGGGACCGAGCGCTCCATGATGGTCGCCAACTGCCTCTTCAGGGTCGGTGGCTGTGCTCTCCTCCTCACCAACAAACCTGAATTTAGGTATTTATGGAGTCTACTTAGGATATCCATCTGAATTTCGCATAAATGTACATTTTAAGTTTTAATTTGTTTATGTGATTCATTTTTATCATATTAATAGATGGACTTTACTGAAAAAAAATGTCATTTCAGATAAACCATCTAAAAAATTAAAATTTAGAATATGTTGTTTAAATCTAACAGGCAAAAACTCTCCAAAGCAGCAGCAATTATTGAAGCACTCTCTATTAATAATTGCAACACTGTTTACATTGTTCAGGAATTCTGCAAAGCTGAAACTGGTCCACACAGTGAGAACCCATATAGGCGCCATCTCAGACGCTTACCTTTGTGTACAACAGCGTGAGGATGATGATGGGATTCCCGGCTGCTCCATCAGCAACCGTCTGATTGACTCTGCAACAGAAGCACTGAAGAAGAACATCACAACCTTAGCCCCCAAGGTTCTGCCTATCACTGAAAAACTAAAATATGTGTACAACAGCCTCTGGAAGAAGAAGAAATCAGATAAACCATATGTGCCAAATTTCAAGACAGCCTTTGAACATTTCTGCATCCATCCTGGCGGTCCAGTCATTGTCGACGGTGTGGGCAGGAGCCTCAATCTCAATGAATATGACGTGGAGCCTTCGCGGATGACGTTGCACAGGTTTGGGAACACATCAGCAAGTTGCCTGTGGTATGTGCTTGCTTACATGGAAGCCAAGGGGCGGTTGAAGAAAGGGGATAGGGTTTGGATGATTGGGTTTGGATCGGGGTTTAAGTGTAATAGTGGGGTTTGGAAGGTGGTTCGAGACTTGGATTTGGATGAGGGGAAAAATAATTCTGATGATGGTAAGGACAATGACAAGTGTTATGGTAATGTTTGGAAGGAGTGTATTTGGAGATACCCAACATCTACTGTTAATCCCTTTAAACAGTTATACAGGAACACGTTTCTCAAAGACAAATGATTAGTTCAGTGGATGAGATGCCAAGGGCTTGTATTTTGAAATAGGAAAATAGTAGGGGTTACCGGATCTATTATAATACCAAACAATAATTAGTATCTATTCCTATTTATCCATTATTTCTCATTTTAAGTAAAAATTTAGTACTATTGTATTTCTGCAACTTGTTATTTTATAAGTACAACCATTTTTTTTGTGTTTTTTAATTCATAGTTGTCTTGTGCAATCTCTTGGCATTCTATATTATCTTCAATTTTTGAAAGGAGACAATCATAAGAACCATTTTGAAATGGAATCAAGTACATGGATTATTTTTAAGAAGAATAAAAAAAAGGTTTTTTTTAATTCACAAATTTCAAATTTATGGAACAAAAGATCTACATCTAGTTGTACTTCAAAATTTCAAAGATGTTGTTGCAAGTATGTGTAGTTGGTGTTGTCATTGATGTCAAAAAGTTTTGGTATTGTCATTGGTGTCAACAGAATGAGAAGGAGTCTTTTGCAAGGATATGCAGTTGGTATTGAGTTGGTGTTGTCTCTGATGATGCTTTGATTAGTTGCATTATGTTGTCATTAGTAAGCTACTAGTGTCAACTTCTATTGTTGCTTTGATAAGCTTTTGCCTATCGATGTATGGTTGAGTTGTTATGATGAAATTGGCTTGGTGGTAATGGTGGTAATGACGAAGTACTGAAGATATTGAGGATGTGTCTCTGGTGCTTGGTTTCTAAGTGTTTTTTAGAAAATTTGAATAAAAAGAGGAAACAATATGTTGTAGTGGTGTTTTGTGTTGCAAATTAGCATTCTGGTTTTTCTTTGTAGTTCTTTGGTATTGAAGATATGTTTGTGTAGTTTGGATATATTGATCAAAGGTGTTCAGAGGTGTTAAATCCATAATTTGGTGTGTTGGATCATTGTGCAGAGGAAGTTGTGTTCACCAGTGTGTGAACTGTATATTGTAGAGGTGTCTGGGAGAAATGTTTCTTTTCCACACTTCTCCACAGGATGGTTTCAAGTCTTGCAGAACTGGAAGTGTGTTTATAGTGTTTGTATCTTTCTTTAGTTGAAGTTGTTTGAGGTTTGGTGCTTTGAAAGTCGGTTTCTTGAGTTATAGTGTATGGCATGATTTCTTGAATGTATTGGGTGTGTGCATTCTTCAAGTGAAATTTGTTGTGAGGAATTTGTTGGATTTCATGGTGTTTGTAGAATATTTTAGATCGTCTTCAAGTGTGGTGTGTGGTCTGTGAGTCGTCTTTAGATTCAAGGAAGTGTGTACTTAAGTGTTAATGGTGTTAACACAAATTCGATTGGCCTTGGATGTTTACACTAATTGTGAAATTGCTTCAATGTTTGTGGTAGCATGGTGTGGTGTGTATGAGTGGATTTGGGTCCTAGCTAAAGTGTGTTGTGGTCCGCCTTCATTCATTTCCACTGCAATAATGTTTTGGTGCCAACCTAATTTGAATTTGCACAGTTGAGGTGCATAGCCAACCTTGGAGAATATTTTAAAGGTTGAAGATAGTATAAATATGCGTTGATTTGTTGAGGGATGATAAGATAGAAGTGAGAGATGTGAATGATGTGAATTATGGAGTTGTAAGGTGTGAATTTGTGAAGTGTAGTGTGAGCTTTCACGTGTTAGATTTCTGGATGCAGTGAGCAAAAGGTGTTGGTGATGTTGTGGTGGATTTTCATGTTGCATTGAGATGAATTTCTCATTGTAACACTCTTCTCTATCTTCTTTTCTATTCAATCAGTGAGCTCTCCAGCAGTGAGCCATTTGTAATCAATGTTGATATTACTTTATATTTTGAGCTAATCCTCACCGTGGTTTTTCCATTCTCGGATTTTCCACGTAAATATAGTGTTTCATTGTGCATGGTGTTTCTTTGATTGTAATTCTATTATCTTCTTTCATGATAAATCATGCTAACCAGGATTAAAGATTAATTGAATTAATGTGGATCTAAATGAACTTGTGAGGGTTTTGAAGTTTTAAGGTACAACTTATTCACCCCCCTCTAAGTTATCTTGTGCATTCAACAATTGGTATCAGAACAAGGTTCCTTGGAAGAAATATTAACTGCCAAGAGGTAGATCTAGAATGGCACACAAGAAAGATGTTCCTTTGTTTGATGGATCAGGTTATGCATTCTAGAAGAAAAGGATGGAAGGTTTTTTGGTTTCTCTTTTATTTGAAATCTGGAAGTCTATTGAGAGAGGATATACAATACCTGCAAATGGTTTGAGCACTGATGATGAGATCAATTCCTATGAAAAAAATGGTAAAGCAAGCTATGCTCTCTTAAGAAGTCTTGCTAATTTTGAATTATTGAAAGTTATGAATTTGAAAGCTGCTAGAGAATTTTGGGTAAAATTAGAAAACATTTATGAAGAAGATGATAAGGTCAAAAAAGCTAAGATGCAGAATTTGAAGATCATGTTTGAGACCCTGTGAATGCCTAAAGATGAAAACATCACAAGCTACTTGCAGAAGGTGGATGAAGTTGTCAACAGGATCAGAAGTCTTGGTGGAGAACTGAAAGAAGAAGTGGTAAAGAAAGTACTTAGAACTCTTCCTAAATCTTATAGTCAAAGTTTCTACTACTAAGGAATTGCAAAATTTGAACCAATATACCAAAGATCAATTATATGGCTCTTTAATTGCTTTTGAGGTGAGAGAATTTGGTACAAGTAATGCAAAAGTTGAGACTGCTTTTAAGGATGACAAATTAGAGAAGTATACAGTGGAATCAGATCAAGAGGATCTTGATGATGTGGAAGCTAACTTTGTGATAAGAATGAAAAAGGGCACTGGAAAATACAAAGGTAAGTTTCCTTTCAAATGTTTTAGTTGTGGAAAGATAGGTCATTATGCTTCAAGATGTCAAAACAGAGCTTTGAATGACAAAAATAGGGAAAACAAAGGTAAGGTGATTAAGAAAAGTTATTATGTTAGAGAAGATGCAAGTATATCTAATGATGAATTGATTATGGGGATGATGAGGATGGTGAATTCTTGTTCATGGCTTTAAATTATGAAATTAATTATGCTAACTCTAAGAGATGTGTGAAGGAAAGGGCTCTGGGAGCAAGTGCTAATACTGAAGGCATCTTGGTGTCTACTTTTCATGCTAGACAAGAGAAGAACTACTAGATCATTTATAGTGGATGCACTAATCATATGATTGGAGACAAGAGTAAGTTTTTTAAGCTTGAAAAATAGAAGGAATTGTTAGGTTTGGTGATGATACATTAGCTAAGATTTGTTGAAAAGGTTCAACTAGTTTTGATGGCAAGCATAATACTGATGAAGTTCTTTATGTTAAGGGTTTAAGACATAACCTCTTGAGTGTTGTACAAATGTGTAGCAAATGATACAATCTTATGTTTTAGGATGATGATTGTGAGATCAAAAAAGGTTTTGGAACTATGGTTGCTACTAGAAGAAGGACAGATGGAAATGTTTATTAGCTTAAGGGTGTTGATGGTTACTATTTTATGACCTAGATCAATGAGAGTTGGCTATGGTATAGAAGAATGTGTCACATCAATTTTTATAGCCTAGTGAGAATAATTTCAGTTCAAGATGTGAGAGATCTACCAAAGATTACAAATTTTATCAATGTTGTTTGTAAGGAATGTCAAGTTGGAAAGCAAGCAAGAAGAAGTTTCAAAGTCAAAGAATAATCTTCTACTAGACTGTTGGAATTGGTGCATACAAATCTTTGTGGTCCTACCAGAATAAGAAGTCTTGGGTATGTGTAGGATCATGATGGGCCAAAAAGTGGCAATATGAAAAAAGTAGCATTTTGCATTCACTAAAAAACACGAAAATTCCAAGTTGAATTTTTTTTGGGTTGGGTGTCAATACATTTCTTCAAAGCAATGCACAAGCCAAAGTAGCAAAAAACAAATATCCGATTTGGATCGAACAATCGGATATCCGATTTGTGTCGGGTATATATAAAATGTATTGTAACAACAAGATTTTGGTGTTACAAATTAGATATCCGATTTTTGCACACATAAAACCAAGAGAGAGAGAGAGAGAGGGTTGAGGGTAGAGGGTTGATGATATAAGGTTGAGGGATTAAGGGTTTAGGGTTTAAGGGTTTAGGGTTTAGGGTAGAGGGAGAGATATAGAGGGAGTGAGTGAGAGAGATAGATGGAGTGAGTAAGAGAGAGAGGGAGACTTGAGAGAGAGAGAGAGAGAGAGGGAGGGAG
>VDFB02139610.1:0-28103 GCA_007258455.2 Sequoia sempervirens | reverse complement strand
ATTTGATCAATATAAGTCCAAAGGGTTATGTTGTAACGGTAATGGAATCACCATAAGAGAAAAATTGAGGAACAAATTCTTGTGACTATAATTATGTGATTTGTAACTCTATTGGTCATGTGGCATAGTTGTGCTATAACAAATACAAGATGCATTCATGTGTGACCCAAGTTAATGTGGCTATGTTGTGATAGAAATGAAGGCACTCATATGAGAAAAAATCATGTACAAATCACTATCATCACAATTAGGTGTCCAATTACTCCAGCAAACATTGGGTTCACTCGTGGTATAAAAATATGGGGTTTATTTAGGTCAACTCAAGTTTAATAGGTTACGATGTAATGATCTAGCATGATCCAAGAGCGCTTACCTCTTGTTGCAATAAAGAGCCTATAACTCTAGTTGATATGTAGAGTAGTTTTTTTATATCAATTATGTGGTGCATTTAAGCACAACCCATGTTTAATGGGCTATTCTAGAGAGTGATCAATATTTTCTAAACCTTATGAATGTTACTTAAAAGTGTACAACTTAAACTACAAACCAAGTTTATTACATACTTGAATGTAATCTTGGGTTACCACAAACTATAATAATGTGATCTACTAATAACCATTATGGGAAGTATTAAAGCAAGACCCATGCTATATATGATAAATTTCCTTGATCAAGTTTACATACCTTAATGATAAAACACAAACTTCCCACATGCTCTAGGATACAATCCAAGATCATACTACACCCTGTCAAGACAACTAATTTTCTGACCCAAGATTTAAGGTTGTTTATTAATACCAACAAAAGCATTGGTAAGAGCATGACTAGGGTACAAATCCTTGGCCTCCATAGAAACATAAACTATAACTCTAGCAGATTAGTGAGGTTGCAATACCAGAAAGATTAAGACCCCATCCGCTTGTCAGAATAATTTTAACTTCACAAAAAAAAACCCAATATTAGTCTTTATAAATACCCATATAAAGAAAACACCCAACATCCTTTTTCTAAATACAAAGATATTTAATAACAAAGGGTTCACTGAAGATTAGTTTTTTTAATGCTTGGGAAAAATGATAACAAGATCAAAATTTAGAAAACTATGTGTAATACCAGAAAAGGTTGACACCTCATTTGTTTCTCAAAAAAACATTATCTCAATAGCAAAAAACATCTAGTACCATTTTTTTTAAATACCCATTTCAAGTGAAAACCCAACATAGAAATATCCAATCAACCAATAACAAAAATAACAAGCATTAGTATTTAAACATACCTAGATATCTTGTAACAAAACAACCAACATCGTAAAATTCAAATAGCCAATTAGTACTTCATGAAAACACCCAACATCAAATTTTTCAAATACCCAAATAGGCATAATGTATACATCCAAATTTTTAAAAAACTTAAGAATGGTTTGCTTATCTCTAAGACGATCCATAGCAAAGAGCTCAAAATCCTCAAGACATACTTCTAGGAGAGGAGTTGTCTAATAGAAGGATAGATTTGGCCATGTTGTAGACCTGTACTTTGAAGCACTACTGGTAGGAGATTCCTCCACTGGGAAATCCCTTTGATTACTTCTCAATATCTCCATCTTCAAAACACTTCAACCTATGTTTGTTTTCCCAAACTATTTCTTCAAACTAAGGCATAGTTAAAAACTGCACGAAAAATGGTGGTCTTTATATCATTTGATTTTTGTTACACGTTTATAATATATATATATATATATATATATATATATAGATTGTATATATATATATATATATATATATATATATATATATATATATATATATATATATATATATATATATATATATATATATATATAAATTTATATGAATAAGCATCAGCTAAAGCCTAAATTGATGGCTAGGAAGATTTTCTCTCAAAAAATAAAGTTTGATGCATTTCACTTGTCAATTCTCTTTCCTAAAAACTTTTTTTTTCATGATTTTTCCCTACTCTTTTGATTCAAAGAGTGAAGCTCTTCTCTCTTTCTATACAAAAGTGTATTTAAATTTCATGATGTTCAATTCATTTAGAAAATACTTGAGAAGTGATGTTTTTAACCAAGGAGATCATTTTGGAGACAAACACTTTTGGAATGTCCTCATTAAATTTTAATTAATTTCAACAAATTAGTACTATGAATCATATGTTTTCAAATTTGAATGCACATTTAGGATTAGAAGGATCTCTCTAGATGTCTAATATAATTTTAGGTAATGGTCTAGATTGGAACAAGGGATGATCTTGTATTCAAACACCCAATTGTTCCTAACCAAATTAGTGTTTGTGTGTATTTCTCAAATGCGTTGGGCTTGTACAAATGGGAGTATAATGTTACTATGGTTTGTACTAGACCACACATTTCTCAAGTAGTGGGAGACTTGAGTTCCTTTATGTCTAATCTTGGATGAGATCATTAGGGTAAAATAAAAAGAGGCTTTAGCTCGATTTATGAGGTACCTTCAAGTACTCTATTTTTTATTTTTATTTTTTAATTATTATCATGGCGATTCTCTTAGGGACCGATACTCAATGGATATTCATAGATTCATGGAATCAAATTGGGCAAGAGATGTTGACATTAGAAGATCCATAAATGGATATATGTTTAGTTTATTTGGTGGTGTTATTAGTTATACATAAGAATATAAATGTCTACTACCATTGCTATAAAATACAATCAAAATTATATAAGATTATATTTAAATATATATTTATTTTATAACATTCTTTTAATGGAATATTTTATATCATTTATAAGATTGTTTTGCTACTTGATACAAGAGCACAAATTTTATTTGATTTATAGAAAAGGACTAAGGGTATCCAAATTAGTCTTTTATAGCTATGTTGAAAAAAATGACTAGAACTTAGTCATGTTTAGTTGTCATGACTAAAATTTCTAGTCACGTATTTATTTATTTTCCAAATTCTACTAATGGTATAAGGTTTGAATATAGGTCATGAAGTGGGAATTTGAGGTGTGTAGTAATAATGTATAAAATATTTGGCCAATAATGAGCAAAAGGAAAGGTTTCTTGTAAGGATATGTGTATAAGACGAAATATGGAGGAAGGTGATATAATATATAAGGTGTTAAAGATTGGGATATTTGATAAAAAATGGTTAAAATATGTGTGATGATAGGAATGGAAGAATGAGATCGATGTTGAATGGTAAATATATTTAGGATCTCACAAGAACAACCAAGCATGGCATTCTCTAATAGATATGGAAAATAAGACCCTGCTTTATTGTTCTCCTTTTTGTGAGTCATAGTTCTAATACAAGGCAAGTGGGTCCAGAGCTAGTGGTCATAGCCTAGAAACCAAGGGATATGACAAGGGATTATTGGATTCATGGGCACATAGTACTAGTGAATACAAGGAAAGGTGATAAAAATAGCCATTTGAGAATAAAGTATGTTCTTTGGCTTATTTATTGACTATCTATAAGTAGTAAATAATCAATTTAACCTAAGCTATTAATATTTTTGTGAGGCTATAATGTGATAATTGACACCAAAGAGAATATGCATTACACATAGAGAAAATAATTTTAAGGTTCTATGGGCATGCTACCAAAAAATATCTTCCAACCTTGAACTATACTTCTTATGAGAGAAATTTCATAATCATTCAAAAGTTATCAAACTATTTAATATAAAATTGAGATGGAAAATAAGAAATAATTTCAACTCCAAGCTTTCAATTTCTTAATTGCACAAATTAGTCTCAATAGTTCTCCACTTCATGTTCCTCCAATGTTTGTGTTTCTCATCAATTTTTTAAATTTATAAATGCAAAATTACCAAAACTAGCTAACATTGTTTTACAACACCATTAATGAATAAAGGTTACTCGAGTGAAAGTTTTTTGATGACGTGAATAGTGAAATGTGGAGCAAAAAGGTACACCAACAAACTATTTGAAATCCAAAGTGTGTTATGAGACAATCATTCAAATAATATTCAACTGTTCACATGCAATAATTATTTCTTTAAAACTAGTTGCATACTTGTGGACTTGACATCGAAAAGAAATAAGGATCTACAAGAATGGTGCAAATATCATGAACACTCTGACCCTAAATTTTCATCATATTGTTTCTACTAATTTAGTTATTCTTACATTTCAAAATAGAATTTAATAAACAAAATTAAATGAACTTGTTGAATTTTACCTAAGTATCAATGTCAAATGTTTCATTCAACAATGCATCTATCATAACCATCTAATCTACAACTAATGTAGGTTGTGTAGCTACATCCCAAGAACTTTGATAATCATATTTTCAAAAAGCACCACAAGAGTGACAATGGTGGGGTGGAACTCTAGGCCTAGAAGTCTTGTCCACATTAGGCTCTACTAGAGGCCTCGCACACTATACAATGCTCTGGGTGAGTGAGCTAATCGACTCTAGCATGTCCCCCTTAACACTATTCTTCACAATGGAAGGAACAAAGACATGCTCCACCATGGGTTTTTCCAAGGGTCTCAATGCCAACTATGAATTACATCATGCACCTAATCTATCATGTGTGGAGCCCCCACCTCTACCCTGAAAGTCTAAAATTTAAAAATAATTTGGCACCTTATTGAGGAAAAACTCACAATAATGTTTCCTCAAAAAATAATATGGTACCTCATGGTTATTGCATGGAGGTTGGTCAAAAACTATCCACCACCACTCTCAAAACCTATTTTTTTATTAATTCATGATGGAACCAATGGATGGGGAGCCTCTTGCATGCATGTGATAAAGGTGTGTTGGTTCTCGAGTCTATAAATAGGGCACACAAGTCAACTTTACTATTTTTTTTATTTTTTCACATCTACATATGAAAGACCACTAGCAGAAAATTGTTTTAATTCATCCCTCTTATTCTACCAAAAAATGATTTATCACTCATTTCTCCTACATGTGATACAATCGACTTCACCGATTCGACAATCCCTCTCCTATAAGGGTGGGTTTCAACATGCTTAGTTAATCTTCCAATCAATTGTTCAATCTCTCTTTTTTTGTTTTCAATTTGATTTAAGAAATTTTCTTGGGTTCTTTGTGGATTCCTACGAATTGACAGATGGGTTTGAGGTTGTTCTTGTTTGGGAGGCTCTTTGTGAGGGGGTGATTATGAATTGTCAATGTTTTGATGTGGAGATTGATTTCTTGGAAATTAAAACAAACTTTAAAAAAAAACCTATTTCAATCTACATTCTAATTCAAATTTGAAATTAAAATAATAGAAATAAATACCTCTTTGATCTCTTCAACCTCTTTGACATCTTGGAAGCATCCTCATGAAGAATTGCAAGAAAAATTTGAAATAATTTTGGCGAGCATGATTTGGAAGAGAAAAAAATGAGAGCTCAAGTCGTAGGTTGCAGAAAAAATGAGGAGAAAAAATGACTTCTTTTTAGAGATATTTTGCATTTAGAAAGTGCCAAATTTTGCGCTCACCAAATGGTTAACTAGTTTGGTGAGCATAAAATGGCCTATTTTGGGTTTTTTGCTAAAGTGGCACCTTTTTGTGTCACAGATTGGTGCATTAACCTAAAAGATGGAAATTTTCCTCTATCAAATATGAACCTTCTGAAGGAGTTGATCTCCCACAAATACCCTTCCTAAAGGACAAAAACTTGTTTGTTGTAATTGGGTGTTCAAGAAAAAATATGGTCTTGATGGTAGTGTTGAGAAGAATAAATAGTAGTTGTTCATGAAGGAGTATTCACAAGTGGAAGGAAGTGATTATGGTAAAATATACTCTATTGTAGAAAAATTGGCATCCATTCGGTTCCTGCTATCACTTGATATAACTTAGGACTTAGAAGTTGAGTAGATGGATATGAAGATAACATTCATTCATGGTGATTTTGAGGAATAAATTTATATATCATATCTAGATAAGTTCATTGTAAAGGTAAATAAAATATGGTTTGCAAGTTGAAGAAATATTTTTATGATTTGAAATAGTCTGCTAGGATGTGGTACCAAAATTTTGATACTTGTATTGAGTTTTGTATTTTGAAGGTATAAATATAATCATTGTACATACTATAAACATAATAATGGTTGCATTCTCATTATTTCATTATATGTGGATCATACACTTTTTAGAAATGGTAAGGGTTTGATTTATGACTTGAAGTCTCAATTATAAACATAGTTTGAGATGAAATATTTATGTGCATCTAGGTATATCTTGGGAATGAAGATCAAAAGAGATAGAACTAGTATAAATATTTGATTAAGCTTGAGAAAGTATGTGAACTTAGTATTGGATAGATTTAGCATAAAAACTTGTAGATCCTTGGTAGTTCTTATTCTTCAAGGAAAAAATTTATCTATAGAGAATTATAAAAAATATCCTACTAAGATGGAGAACATGACCAAAGTATTGTATGCAAGTGTTGTTGAAAATTTTATGTATTCCATGGTGTGTACAAGGCTAATTACTACCCAAGAAGTGGGAGTCCTAAGTCGACATATGGCTAATCTTGGACAAGTACATTGGGATGTGGTTAAGCAATTGTTCAAATATTTACAAGCTACATTTGAGTGTTTCCTGTGTTTTCATGGTTACCCCACTAGACCTTGGAATTCAATTTATATTCATGGATATGTGAATTCAGATTGGTTGAGTGACATTGGAAATAGAAGATTTTATAGTAAATATGTATTAATGATGTTAGGTGGTGCTATCAGTTGGATGAATAAGTAGTAGGCTATAGTTTATTTTTCCATGATAGAACTAGAGTATATGAAATTTATTCATGCTTGTAAGTAATTCATTTAGGATATTATGTTTTGATGTTGTGATTAATGGGGGATGACTACCATCTATTTTGATAGTCAGAGTGTCATTTTTTGAGCAAATAATCCTACTTTCCACACTAAAACAAAGCACACTGATGTCTAGTTCCACTTTTTTTAGAACATGGTGGAAGATGGGAAGGTGAAACTGGAGAAGGTTGATACTTTGACAAATATTTCTAATGCATTAAAATATCCTTTGAGCATGGATAATTTTAAATTTTGTTCCAGTTATATGGGCCTGACAACCCCTATTAATTGATTTGTGATTGACTCTTGAAAGGTCTTCAATAAGTGGGAGAACGTTGGGTTAACGTGTCTCAACCTTTACAAGTCCTATAATTTATTTTTTATGTTTAATTATTCATTTTATCTTATGTTTATCTACCTACTATGTCAATTCACTTTGTGGGACCTACCAATTGAGGTGGCATCCCACATGGAGGTGACTAGGATGACATCTAAGCTAATTATGTTGAAGAAATAACCCCACTTAGTGGACCCCATTATGAATCTAGTTTAAAGGAATGTATCAATTTCTAAGTATCTATGATGTATTATGGTAGAATTACAACAAGATCATGGCATATGACTAATTATGACAATGTAAGAGTCAAGACTTTGATGGATTATAATAGATGGGACCCTTGCATGTAGATAAGCTATTCACATGTCATTGTTGAACACACTAAAATGATGAGAGGGGGGCGAATCATCATATACTAAAAAATCTCCATTTGTAGTTTAAAAATTAAATCACATTAATTGAAAGAGGAACATAAATGAAAACATGCACCATACAAGGACACCAAATTTTTTTATGTGGAAAACCCAATGAGGGGAAAACCACATTGACAATTAACTCACAATATATGAAGCTCACTAATTACAAAATTTTACAATATTGCTTAAGGATCACTGCCTAAAGACTTGTAGGCTAAGGCACACAACCTTAGGGAAAGATACAAGGACCTACTAAAGAGTCTCACTTCCTGATAGTAGGATACATTACAATTAAAATGAGAACACAAACATGAGCTGCTATAAAATAAGCATCTAACATATTTTTATGTTCTAGTCCCTTTTTCACACAATTACTCCTTAATATTGACTTTGCACACTTTATCCTCATCATACTTGACACTCTCACACATATTCAATTTACAAAATATTTTTTTCTTCTATAAATACCCTCCAGAATAACTGAAAACATCAATAAGGTTGACTCCAAGGTGACCTTTAGATGAAAATGTATGATACTACATAGGTTAGCTTCATACATATGCATTATGAAGAGAAAATGAGTTATGGATCAACACACGACATAAAAAGCCAAAAAATACATCACAACACATCCTCCAAAGAAAAATTAATTAATCAAGATCAACCACAAATGAAGGAAACAATATTGTCAACCCAATGAACATCAACATTACCAAAGCTACCAACTATTTATCTTTACACCACCAGGGAGAAATGAAAAAACATCATGCAAACTAAGATGTGAATAATGTAGTCTATGAATAATATCTCTTCAACCTTCTTCTGAAGTATTTGATCATTAAGTGTTGGCACAAGAAGAGAAGCATATATTCTATGGAACAATTAAGCATTTGAAATCAATTGTACTACTCTGTTCTTTGAAAACTACACTTGCATACCACCAAATCACATGATATAGAAATATAGTATACATTTATCATCACTAAACATATCCACAAAATCACAAGTCCAGAACTTCACTTCTAGAGGAATGCAGATCATTCTAAGATGCCTTCATCAACACTTTACTCTACCAGAGCACATATCGAAACATTGTCACTTATAACTTTCACTATAGAATATGTAATGACTTTAATTATTGAATATAATACCTTCATATCTCAATCATTTTTCTTTTGAATTGCAAGATAAAATATTTCTCAGTGTAAGGATGTGGACCAAAAGACCATGAATCTATCTTAGAGTATACACTGTGACTGTCTTAGCAAAAAATATGCAACTTATCTCTAGGTATGGTACACCAAACCGGTAAGATATCAATGTAGGAATGAAAGAAACATATTGGAACAAGTGTACCCTCATCCACATCACACATAGACATTAGACCGATCACCATTCTTCCTCATACACTGCATTGTTGACTTGTACCAATAGATATTCCTACACATCAACTATCTCTAGAGTATATACTATCTTCAGCACAAAAATTTGACATCAATGATAACAAATATTGCCAAAAATTTGTTAGATGCATAGGAAAAATAAGAGGGGTGGTGAATTATTTGTATACTTTAAACATCAAAAACCATCATTAACATTCAGATCTATATTATCCCTCAAACCCTTATCCACCATTAAACCCTTAACATGCATTAATAGAATGTAAACATGTAAAAAAGTAATGCAAACACACCCAAACACATAATAACAATAGATTTATGTGGAGAACCCAAGAAGGGAAAGGGTCAGTGCAGGATCATGGGGGTCCAAACTAGGCCCTTAAGTGGTAATGAAAATTCTAAAAAACATAGTTAGTTAACTTGAAATAAAAATTTGAATAAGTTATTAACATAACTTGGAAAATATGTAATAATTTTTTTTTAGAAAATTTAATGTAGTTTTAAAGATACTAGTCCGTTTTTGGAAAAAAGTAAATCTATTTGGTGAAATTTTGAAATTTTAATGCAGTAGTACTAAATTTTCAAGAAAAAAAGGTGTATGTCTAACCAACCTAAGTACAAGAACAAATAATATATATTTTTAAAACTTTCAATATAAGTAGAGGACACATGCCAGGATGTGCCACATTTTTTTTTGTAATTTTTTTACAAGTAAATAATTAGTTATATTTTTTATTAAAAAAAATAAAAAATATTAAAACTTGTTTGTCTGACCACATTTTAAAAATATTAAAATGTTAAATAATTTAAGAATTATAAATATTTTTCAATAAACCTATCAATCAAGACTTTATTCAGAATGCATGTAGAAAATTAACAATAATTATCTATTTAATTTCGAATAAGGCATATCTTGTATTAGTAGAAAGTTGACAATTTTCTTAATAAACCCTTTTTGTTTCATCAAATTTAGATAAAAATAGTTGTTGGCCACTTTTTTATCATATCACCACTTTTTGGACCCCCGTGATCCTAAACTCACCCAAAAAACCATGGTGAGGATTATCTCACTAATATATGAATTACAACATCAAGTACAATAAGGCTCACTGCCAAGGGCTCATTGCCTAGAAAGATAAACAAAGGCTCACTATTGGTGGATCACTACCAAAGGACTCACTACCTAGAAGAAATAAGAATATAAGGGGTGGATCACTACCAATTTGAAGTGCCTAGCAATGCATCTCTCATATGTTGTAGGTACAGTTCCACTAAAGCACAAATAACTCATCAAACAAACTGAAATGTAGACACCTTCTGCTCATTATATTAGGAATTCATAGGCATAAGGATCACACTCAAATAATCACACTTGATCACATTCACATATTTCACATCATACACTCTACACTTAATCCACACAATTCTTCTTACATATATACCCTACATGACCTAAGACAATCTCAATTAGGTCGACCTAAAGGAAAGGTATACACCTCAACCATGCAACATCAAATAGGTTGGCACCAAACACTTCCACAATATAAATAAGTGAAGCCAAACCACACCACTACTTAATTAGGACCCAAATCTACACCAAAACGCTACTCAACACTTCCTCAACTAATAATTATCCTCTATAATTAGCGCTAGCATGCTAGGTCATCCAAACCTTCACTAACACACTTCTCAACACTTCCTCAACCAATAATTATCCTCTACAATTAGCGCTAGCACACCAGGTTAGCCAAAATTTCACTAACAATAACAAGTGACACAAAACACACCTCTCAAGGTCTAGACACATATTTTGGACCACACAACAATACTCCAGAACATCCATATAATATCTTAGAATACTTTAGCACCATTCAGAATATTCTTCACAACTAAGTTACAACCATCTGAAACTTTCCCCTGTTTGTTGGCCAATCCCTCCAAATAATTAATTGTGAGGAATGGTAATCCTATAGATTATTTTTGAGATCTGGTTGGGAATTAAAAACCACCAACATGAGGGATAGAGACTAAATGGCAAATGAATGTTGAATAAAAAATGTAATGCAACTCACCACTCAAATCTAATTTCCTTGAAGGACAAAAGTCATCCATGTCACTTCAAGACTTCACTCGAAATTGGCTTGATTGCTTGGAAGACCTACGAGGGTTAATTCTCACAAAAAAATCATAACATAAAAAAATAACAAACTCACATAAAAATTGACATGATGCCTCAATGTTGAAATGTTGCAATAAGTCTTCTCTCAACTACTCTTGACTTGATGGATAATTTCTTGATAACCAATGATTGTTATATATTACTTGTTAGATTTTAAATGGTGAAATGACTAGGTATTTATATGCAATTAATCTAATTTACCTAAAATTAAATCTCTATAGTTGAAATTTGACATTTGAAATTAAAAAAATAATGTTGACTTTGACATATTAAAATATGGAGGAAAAATAGGGGACTAAGTCACCTAGGGTGACTTAGTCCTGGGCCTATTTTGTGAGGTATAAGGTGTCAGGAACAAAATATTAAAATTTTGAATTGGTTTTCCTAATGGATTTTCTTGATAAATGCCCAAATGGATCATAGAATGCATAATTTAGGAAATTATATGTACAAAAATATAGTAGAAAACATGCCAAGAGGGGTCTGATTGTCTAAATGTCAAGGATATGGGATTATAATGAATCTAGGGGGGTGCACAAGCCCCCAAGATTCAAGATCCTATGGTAAGAAAACATAGAGACAAGGGAACACACATGAATGTAATGTAACAAGACAACACAAAACACACATGACAAAAACACAAAAAAAGAGGGTACAACAATCACAAACTAGCAAGTTGTGTTATGTTGGGATCCATACCTAAGGAATTCATGACTCATGAGCTAAAAGAATTTGATATTTTTTAGGTGAACCATGAACCAAAGGCACCATAGGCTAGTAATTGATATTCACTAGGTGAGCCTTTCAAAGATAGTAACAAAATGAGAAAAACACAAGGACTAGTGAGGACTGTTTTTCATTAGGTGTGTACCCATGTCAACCATACCAAGAGTTATAGTCCCAATAAATATAATAAGGTGCTACAAAATTGATGAAAAATTCTATGCCAATGCATCACTAAGTCTAGTGCATGTGAATAAAGTGAAGCACATAATGGAATGTATTCCCCCACCTTAAAGAAATTGCAAAACACCATGTTGTAAGTAATTGCTTTAAGGTAGAAAATGATAAATTCCATGTGATAAAAAGGTCATGAGAGCTTATTTGGAAATACCTACGCTAATGATATGTTTCCAAATGAAGCTAACTCATGATAAGGGGTCTCCCCCAATACAATGCAACAAACAAAATAAAGATGATTACATAAGGGATCCACAGATTTGAGGTCTATATACATCTTCGCTACAATATAAGTGAGCTCAAAATTGAAATCATTCCCCAAATAATTGTTGAACTAAAAAAACAATGGAAGAATGACACATAGAGAAAACAAACAATATTTTGGGTCAACATGGAAGATACCTAAATGTATCAACACTTTGCATCATCCTCAAAAGAAAAAACAAGACAAAAAGTAAAGTTTACGACATAAAGAAGAATAGATAAACAAATAGATGGATGTGAAAATAAATTTGATTCTTTTGTATCCTTGTGCCAATAGAGAAACAAGGGTCCTCCAAAGAAAACACATAAACATAAACACACATCAGTAATGAGCGAATTTTCACCCCTTATGCAAATTCCCCCTTTTCCCTTCCTCACTTTAGAAAACCAAATTCAAAGGCTAAATTACACATAAGCTCATTGCCTTTGTTTCACTTGGTGGTGGTTTTGTGTGTCGGTAGAGGAATAATTGTGGGGGACACCCATGCAACACGCAGACATCCACGTGGCACACTTACATCCCTTGAAAATTCCTACGTCTAGAGCCTACAGAGGCATTACACTTCCCATTGGAGGTCGATTTGTAACGCCCCCTTCGACTAACAAACCTGAATATGGCCATTTTCTTCATTCTCTCCTTCAAATTCACTCTTCATTCTTTCATTTCATCTTCTAAGCATTCAATTCATCTCTTTGCATCCTTTATCACACTTTCCAAGCATTCTAGCATCCACTTTCAGCCTTCAAGTAGGACTTTGCACTCCATAGCAACAACAAGACTCCATCAACTTCGTAGAGAAAGTGTGGAACAAACACCATTGCAATAGAGGCTTGAGTCCTCTCATTTTTTCCTCCATTAGCTAGTGAGACCTTAGTGGAGGTGGTAAGCTTTCTACTTCTCTCCTCTATGATTTGGTTGAGTAGCACAACACTATTTTTGTAGTGCTTTTGTGTTCTTTACTTCATTTATTTCTTTATCATATATTTCTCCATTATCGCCATCTTAGTTGTCTGTGGAGGTGGAAACACCTAAACAGGGGTTTGACTAAGGTAGGCTCCTATATAGCCACCCAACAATTTTCCTCTTTATTGTGTGTAGGTGGATGGGCTACTTGGAGCTAGCTGGCGAACGAGTACCTCTGTGAGATTATTCTTTCCACCGTAACTCTTGTATATTTACTTAATCATATTTGTACATATCTTTCCTACTTCATGGCTTTATTTTGGCCCTTTGGAAGTGATTCGATAGGTTTTTAATATGTTTTCCTATGTTTAACTTTTTCTCTTTATTCCTTTGGTCATATAGATGCCAACACACTTGAGAGATGCCGGCGCACCACACTGTTATCCCAGAACCACACTTTTGACCTCAGGAAGAGAGCTTCCTAAGGCACAGTGTTGAACCCAAAAATTGACTCACCTAGCCCTATTCTAAGTTTCAGGTCTACAAAGTGGTTGAAGGACCTTATAGTCCTCATCATTCTTGTACCGCACCTCCTAACACCCCTTTAAGCTGAGGTAAGTTAGGGAAGCCTTTCGCTCTTGGCTCTTCGTGACATGGGGCCTTGAATGTGGTTGGTCCCCCTCTCTTACAACATCAAGCAACACAATACGAGGGATCACATCACATACAAGAAAACATAAATAACACATGAAGCAAACACAAAAAGGTACTATACATGCAAGAAGATCTAAAGCAAATCATTTGCATCCTAATCTTGTTCATCATATATGGAAGGAAGACAACTAGCCAAAGGGACTGCAACAAGTTCCATACTAGGAGCATCACTAGGATCAACACATGGTGAATCACTCCCATCAAGAGGATCATGATGGTTTCCTCCATATAAATCCATCAATTTTGAGAACAACAAAGATAGTTTGTTATGCACTTATTCATCAATTTTAGCATCATCATCCTTGTCATCCAAATTTATCACCATGGGTGGTTTAATGACAATGTTAGTTGTATGTTCTTGTTTCACTCTTTATTTTGGCTGAGGCATGTAAGGTTCAAATTCATTTTTTTTTAAATTTGTAATTCATCTTGATTTGTTTGCATAGGTGTTTGATCATCAGGTAAGGTTTTAGTATTTTCACCCAATTGATGAGCTATAACATGATGTCTATGACTACACTCTTTAGCATTTATATTTCTTCTTGTATGGATCTCAATTTGTGAAGGGATAGGAGTGGGTTTCTCGACCACTGGTATCATTTTTACCCTTAGAGGAGGGATTGAAGGGACCACCAATGGTTGGGGAGCCACTTTCTCCCTAGGTCTATAAGTTTTTCTTTTGGTGGCACAAAGGTAATCTTGTGACCTTGTCGCTTGGTCTTTTCTATGGTATTGGTGGAGGAACTGTAGCATAAGTATCTTGTGAAATTGGAAGGAAATTTTCTTTGACATGGGTTCATCCACAACTTGTGGGGTGGGAGGAACAACCATAGCCCTACCATTTTTCAAGAATGCTGCTAAGGGATAACTCTATTATGTGCTTTGCATTAAATTTTTGATATGGCCTAAAAATAAGTCTTCACGAGGCTTGATAGGTTCAATACGCTAAGGCCAAAAAAATTCTAGTGAAAATTTTACATGGGAAGCTAAAGGATTAAACCCACTATGGTGCACTGTATAGATTTGATTTTCAAATGGGAAATTTATGCACTTGTGGATTGGTGTAGGGGCACCATGGCAATTTTTCTTAAGTGATGCCATTATGTGTCTAGGTTTGTTTTTTGTGTGTTTGAACACTTTTTGGATGTAATAAGGTCGAATCGAGACCATATTTGATGCATTTGAGTCATGCAGGGTCCTTTAGTGATGTTTTGTAAAAAGTTGTCAAAATGGTGTAAAAGTTGCTTTGCAACTTGATAATTTTTGCTTTGAGGGGAAGTTGAACAGTCATCTTTTTAAAAATTGGTTGTAGACCATTGGAATTCAGTTGAAACTTGTTTAAAAATCCTCACAAACTTTGAGACAACACTGTTGAAGCATTTTGGAGGACAAGTAATACAAAAACACTTTACTTTTTGTATATTTTCTATAGTTTTCTGGTTTTGTACGGCCCCATACAGTGGGTTTATGATCTGAAACCTATGTAATTTTTTCAGGATATGAATCCCATGTATTTTGGTTATGGTGTGGTTGAATTTCATTGAGAAACAAGTTAGTTTGAGGAATTTATTTGAAGACCGCCCGAAAACCCTAGGTTCAAGGGTTTGGAGACAAGAAATGTGAATTGCAGCCCATTCCATTATTGAATCTTGTCAAAAATTGGTGGAATGGATGGAATTGGGATGTTTTTAGATTTTTTTTATTGATTGGAGTAGGGGATGGATTTTTGGGTGGTTTTTTCCAAGCCCTAGCCTAACATCTTCATGTGTTAGGATTGGGTAGGTTAGTGATTTGTTATGACAACAAGTTGGTAATGAGATTTGGTGATAAAAATTACATTTTGGGACCCTATGCAACATGTGAATACTATTGGTGTGGATTTTTGGTGTTTGGAGTTTGAATTTCTTAGAGGTGCTTTAGAAAAGTGGCATAGTTTGGTCTCGTTTCAGTGTAGCAGACCTATTTTGGAGAATTTGGTCCAAAACAACACATATCCCAAATGAGATATGTTATAGAAGAGCCTAATGGGCTTTTGGCTCTATGGTGAAATGAATTTCTCTAAAATATATGTTTGAAGAACTATGTTTGGAGACCTAGAAGTTGAAGACAAAGAATAGTGAGCAATCCACCATTATTAGATCTTGAGACTTGAAGAGGTAACTGAATTGTGTTGTGTGAACCTATTCCACCCCTACTTTGTATTAGGTGGTATTAGAGCATAGGTTCTTATTGAAAATTAGAAAAGTGAATAAGAATTGGCATAAGAAAGATGCCTCCAAAGAACAATCCAACAACCAAGGAAGTCAGAGAATTGAAGGAATAGTATGAAAAGGAGGTGAGGCTTTATAAGGAGTCTCATGAAGCTACCATTACTAGAATAGTAGCCCTGGAGAAGAATCAAAGAAGAGGTATGGCCAATGGTGACCAAAGTGATATAGAGGATGAGGGTGAGAGTGAGAACCCTCCAACAAGAGTCCATGATGATGAGGAATTGGAACCTAAAGAGATGAGAATGGTCAGAATGCTAAAGGCTATCAAGGGGGATAATACTCCAAAAGTGAAAGTTGAAGTGCCTATGTATGAGTGAAAGATGGATAGTGAGGAAGTGTTGGCTTGGATAGATGTTTTGAATAACTTCTTTGAATTTGAAGAAATAGAAGACAATAAGAAAGTGAAATTTTCAAAAACCAAATTGAAGGGCCATGCCCTAACATGGTGGAACTATGTCCAAGAAGAAAGAGTCAAGAAGAGTAAGAAAAAGATAAGTTCATGGGATAGAATGGTAGCCAAAGTGAAAGCACAATTTCTACCTATAGATTATGCAATACAAACCTTTAGGAAGCTACAAAATTTGAAACAAAAGGAGTTAGATGTGATGGCATATACTGAGGAATTCTATAAACTGAGTATAAGAGAAAGACATACTGAAGATGAGGTAGAAAATGTTGCAAGGTATCTAAATGGCCTTAGAATCAACATTCAAGATGAAATTGACCTTAATACACCTAGGATAGTTGAGGAGTTTTTTCAACTAGCTATCAAGGTAGAAGAAAAGATCAAAAGAAGACAAGAGCAACAAGGAAGAGGTAGGGGAAAAAAATTCAAAGGTAGAGGAAACTTTGGTGCAAGAGGGTAGTCACAAAAGCAACAAGGTGAATCAAGCAACCACCAAGAGCAAAGTGGTGAGTCAAATGGTAGAGGTAACATTAAAGGAAGAATATTTGGTGGTAGAGGAAGGTTTGGTGGAAAATGGAGAGGGTCAAACACCTTCTTAGGTAGATGTTTCCATTGCAACCAATTTGGACATCCAACATGGAAGTTCTTGGACAAACAAGCATCAAGTTCCCATGGAGGTAAGTGAAGGACTCAAATTATGCATGAAGAGGCTAATGAAAGTGTTAATTCACCATCTCAGCATGTTGCACCTGAGGTAGGTGAGTCTTTGATGGTGAGAAGGACACTCATTAAGGTTCCAACAATCAAAGAGTCTCCACAAAGGAAATCCTTGTTTAGGACCACTTGGAAGTCACATGGAAAGGCATGCAAAGTACTTGTTGATTCAGGTTCTACTGATAACTTGGTGTCCTTAGAAGTGGTAGAGAAATTGAACATGAAAAGAATTCCTTATCCCACACCATATAAAGTGTCATGGTTAAACAAGGGTCAACAAGCTTTAGTCAATGAGCATACACGTGTAGAGTTTAACATTAGGGGGTATAAGGATAAGATTCTTCATGACATCATCCCCATGGATGTTTGTCACTTGATACTAGGAAGGCCTTGGTAGTATGACAAAAACGCCAAGCATGATGGACATAAAAATGTTTATGTGATAGATAAGGATGGGACTTCCTTCACTTTGACACCCCTACAAGATGAAGAGTTTGATAAATAAGTTGGTTGTAGTGTCATGGTAGTGGGAGAGAAAGAGTTTTTGAAAACATTGAAGGATGAAGGTGGTTAGGGATTTTCCTTGGTAATTAGACCTAATCCAAATATATTTTAGCAACAAGTAAATTTGAGGGTATACCTAGTGAAGTCCAAGCTTTGTTAGACAAATACAAATAAATTATAGTGGATGAGTTGCCAAGTTATTTTCCTCCCATGATAGATGTAAGTCATCACATAGATCTAATCCCTGGTTCAAGTTTTCCAAACAAGGTTGTATATAAGATGACCTCTAAACAAAATGAGGAAATAAGGAGACAAGCTCAAGAATTGTTGGATAAAGACATAATTAGGAAAATTTTGAGCCCTTGTGTTGTCCCTACTATTTTAGCACCTAAAAAGGATGGGGATTGGAGGATGTGTACAAACTCAAGGGAAATAAACAAAATAACCATCAGATATAGGTTTCCAATACTTAGAATGGAGGATCTAATAGACTATTTGGGAGGTGCATGCTATTTTTGAAAGATTGATTTAAAAAGTGGTTATCATCATATTAGGATAAGGGAAGGTGATGAATGGAAAACTATATTTAAAACTAATGAAGGCCTATATGAATGGATGGTGATGTGCTTTGGACTATCAAATGTTATGAGTACATTTATGAGACTTATGAATGAATTGTTGAAGACTTTCATTGGAAAATGTGTTGTTGTATATCTAGATGGCATACTTGTGTTTATCAAAAAAAAAAAAAGAGTACTTGTAGCACCTTGTCATGGTTTTGTAGAGATTGAATGAGGAGAAGATGATGATAAATCTCAAAAAGTGTGAATTTATCAAAAAAGAGCTAGTGTATCTTGGGTTTGTGATAAGTCTCTAAGGGTTCATTGAAGATGGATCCCACCAAAGTAGAGGCAATACTTAGTTGGCCAACTCCAAAGTTAGTAGGAGAGGTAAGAAGCTTTCATGGGATTGCAAGTTTCTATAGAAAATTCATCAAGAATTTTAGTCACATCTGCTCACCCATCATTAACACCATTAAGGGAGATAAGAGAAAGAAATTTCAGTGGACTAATGAGGTAGAAAGGAGCTTTGAACATATGAAAAATAGAGTAGAAAAATAACCAATACTTGCACTACCTAATTTCAACAAGGTTTTCACCATAGAATGTGATTCAAGTGGTTTTGCAATTGGTGCAATCTTAAGTCAAGAAGGCAGGCCGATGGATGTCTTTAGTGAGAAGTTTGATGAAGCCAAAAGGAGGTATTCATCATATGATCTAGACTTGTATGCAATGGTATACACCCTTAAGAAGTGGAGACAGTACCTATAGACATCAAAATTTGACCACTTCCATATGGTCAAATTTGTCACCCTTATCCGTCTACTTGATCAATATTAATTAAATGATTTATTTAATTAATATCTCCCATTTCCCTAAGGTTCCTAAAGTATTTAATTTAACAATTAAATACTTTACCTTTCATCTTCTCCTCTCTAAATAAATCAACATATCAATTTATTTAATTTAGTCATTTGACTCTTTTGAATTAAAACAATTTTAAATTCTTCTTTTTCTCTCTCCTTCTCACATCCTCCATATCCCTCTTCTAATATATGAATTAATTTAAATAATCTATGATCAGGATTTTCACACCTTAATTGGGATTAATGTCACATCCTCCATATTCTCCCACTTGATTCTAATCCCTCATTTAGTTTCTTAATCACCTATTTGCACAACCTTAATCTAATCCCCTTGCTACATTTAGCATACCTTTTTGGTCAACCTTCACAATTTCCACATTTAGCCTAGACCCTCTTCCCCATGTGAATTTAAAATTCACATTTATCCCTCTAAGTCTCTCATCTTCCCCATGCAAGTTGTTAGGAGCTCTAAAACTCCTACCTTGTCACATCAGTCACATGGGGTCAAGAACCTTCCATTATAAGGACCTTGTCTTATCTACAAGGTAATTTTTAGCTTCCTTCATAAGAACCTTGTCTTATCCACAAGGTGCTTCTCATATGAATTTAAAATTCATATTTATTCTCCCAACCACCTTATCCCCTCCAATCATGTGAATTTCAAATTCACATTTATTTCCCCAACCACTTCTCTCTTCCCCATGGAGATTTTTGAGGAATACTAAAATTCTTCATATGTCACTTTCCTCTCATATGGGAACAAAAAGTTTATTTTTTGAGGAAATATTCTCCTCATCCCAAGGTACTTGTAAGTACCTCCACCTCACTTGTACTCTTTCCACCTGACCTTGTCCTTTTTCCATCTCATTTCCACATGGAAAAATGTAAGGGCTTGTGAGTCCTCATCTCACCATGGCCCTCCATCTTGGCCATGTTGGCTTAATCTCAACCATCCATCTCTCTAGAGAAACCTCCCTTAAAATGAAAGATTTTCTTTTCATTTTCTCTTATTAGGCATTCATACATTTTGCAATTTCAATCTCTCATACTCTCACACTTGCATTCTTGAATCTCCAATGTTGCATGCTTTGAAGCTTTGATTTCTTACACTTGCACTCATCCATCCCACTACCCACATAGCTCATTGCATCCCTCATCTCATTTAGAGAATTTTGAATCCATTTTCATACACCTTTCCATCAAAGGAGAATACACAACATCAATCATCAAAGGGCCAACCAAGGAGTAGCTTAAAAAAGGTAAAAATCTACTTGCTTATCTTTCTTTGGTTTAAGTTTAGTGTAGCCCTATTTTGAGGTGTTAAGTGTTGTTTGTTGTCTTTCATATTCTATTTTGTGTCATTTAGATAGGCTAACAACTCTTGATCACATTTCTGGCACACCCGGTGGGACCCAGAAACATGTCCTTTTGCTTTTACGTTTGCCATTTTTTGACATTTTGTAGGTTTAGGACACAAAGAGGTGAACCTGCCCCAAACAAGGGTGACCCTGCCTTAAATAGGGGCAAACCTATCGAATTACAAGTGACCCTGCCCTGCAAAGTCACCCTTCTAAATAATATAACCCAAGTTTCCTCACTATTTTCTGTAAAGGGGCGAACCTGCCCAACTACAGGCAACCCCAACTTGAACAGAGGTGACCCTACCCTATAGATTCGCCCTTCTAAGCAACATAACCCAAGTTTCTTCAATGTTTTCTATAGAGGGGTGAACCTTCCCTACAAAGGGGTGAACGTACCCTAATAGGGATGAACCTACCCTAACAGGGGTGAACCTACCCCGGACAAAGGCTTTTGTAAGGTAAAATAGTAGTTTAAAGTTTTAGACTATATTTTCTATCGTTTCAATTAAAAATGACCTCCTAACTCATCATGTTGTTGATTGTGATAGTTTTTCTAACATCCGTGCATCTATTAATGCTTATTGAATACCAAAAGAAAAAATTCTAACATATTTGTTGCAGGGTGGATGGGTTTAGTTATTAGTTATTTGTTGTTTGTCTTTCATTTTTCTAATACTTAGGCACATAGTTTTATTAGGGGGAAGTCAACATACTATTTTTCATGTTTTCAAAGTCCTTTGTGTCACCCAAGAGGGAACTATTTCATTCACACTTTCCCCTTTCACTTCGTGTGAGCCTAGGGAGTAGTTGAAAATGATTAGTGTTCTCTTTTTAGTAGGACCTGCTTGGGGATTTTATCACCCCAAGGGATGATCCCAACCACGCGTACCAGTGGGGTATACAAAGGGGGGAGAGCTAAAGTTATACCCTAATCCAATCATGTCATGTATGGTAGAGTGTCGAAACTAGGGTGATATCTAGATAGACATGAAGAGTTGGTCTGAGCCTTCAGTATCTCACTAGGGTTTCTAACTCGTACTTGTGATGGGTTGGTGTTCATAGTTTGTGCCTAACATACTGAGCGTATATCGATGACTCCCTAGTTTCCTTACTTAGCCTAGTTAGAGGACCATGTTGGTCATACCCTTTTTCACTAATCTTAGGATTTGTGTTGTTTGAACTATCTTTGTTGTGCTAAACTAGTACATTTTTTTCAGTCAAGTTAGCCTTACCTTCTGCTTGTTGTTTGCTTTGTTTTTAGTCCTCTTTCATAGCTATTTTCACTTAAGTGCAGAGAGGAAAAACTACCCTTAATAGGGGTGAACCTGCCTTGAACAGGGGTGAACCTACCCTCTCTCTCAGACATTTTTCAGCTTGTTTTTATCATAATTGTCCATCTTTTCACCAAATAGGAAAACCTGCCCTTAACAGGGGCGAACCTGCCCTCAATAGGGGTGAACCTTCCCCCTATCTCAATCGCTTTTATATTTTTTTGTCTAAATTACCTATCTTTTATCAACAGTGCATCTTCCTCAACAAAGGGAAAAACCCTACTCTATCTCACCATTTTGGAGGCTATTTTCAAAATTGTCTAACTTTTCACTGAATAGGTGACCTTTCCCACAACAAGTGAAAACTTAACCTTCAGCTGGGTGAACTTGCCCCAACTTGGGCCACCCTGCCCCTTAAACAATCATTTTTACCTTTCGTTTAGCCATTTCGTGCACCCATTTGCCCATTTTGAACACCCGTTTGCCTGTTCCGAGTACCCGTTTGCTTGTTTCGAGCATTCGCTACCTCATTTCGAGCATCTATTCCCCATTATGAGCATTCATTTCTCCATTTCGAATGCCCATTTACCCATTTTGAGCATCTATGTCCCCATTCCAAACGTCCATTTACCTATTTTGAGCATCTGTTTCCTTGTTTTGAATGCCCATTTACCCGTTCCAAGCATTCGTTTCCTAGTTTGAGCCATCGTTTTCCTATTCCGAGCATTCATTTACCCATTCTGACCATCCATTTACCCGTTCTTGGCATCCATTTCCCCGTTTTGAGCATCCATTTCCCCATTTTGAATGTCCGTCTACCCGTTATGAGCATCTGTTTCCCCTTCTAAGTTGTTGTTTCCCCATTCTGACCATCTGTTTACTCATTTTGAGTACCTGTTTCTCTGATCCGAGCATCCATTTGCTCGTTCTGATAGTCTATTTGACCCCTTTTCTGATTTAGAAAAGTCTAAAAGATAAGTTGAGCAAACCTGACCTTTACTTGGGTGAACTTGACCTATACTTGGGTGAACCTGACCTTTACTTGGGTGAAGCTGATCTATACTAGGGAAAACCTGACCTTTACCTGGGCGAACCTAACCTATACTTGGGTGAACCTAACCTTTACTTGGGTGAACTTGACCTATACTGGGGAAAACCTGACCTTTGCTTGGGCAAACCTGACCTTGTCTTAGGTGAACTTGACCTATACTTGGGTGAACCTGACCTTTACTTGGGTGAACTTGACCTTGTCTTGGGTGAACCTAAGCTTGTCTTGGGAAAAATTTCCCTACACTTAGGTGAACCTGCCCTTCACTTGGAAAAACCTAACCTCCAGTTGGGTGAACTTGACCTCTAGTTGGTTGATCTTGTACTTTGGGTAGACAAGTTTGATCTTTATCCCGCCATTCTACATCTTTCGTTCACTCGTAATTTGCATTTTCATTCCCCAAAGATGATGCGTTCATCATTTGAATCATATAGGAACATCATAAAACCCCTCTAGGTTGCATATCCCTCATCATTTTCTCAATTCAAATCCTTTGAACTTCATTTGAAGTCATTATCCAAATTGACCTAGGTGTCTGAAACTGATCATCATCCTACAATGTTTACTTAGGATCACCATCCATCTTGAGTCAGTCATCATCATTCAGCCCTATCAATCCACTTCCATCTCAAGTTGGATTCGATACTGCAATCATCTATCCATCCTTAATCCGATCAATCAACACCTTAAGTCACCTAGGGTGATCTCTGAACTTGGTTTAGAATCCCTTTTACCATCCAATCTCATCCAATCATTTCATCAACTAATCTTATCTAATCCAAAATCATCCCTATCCAATCATCCAATCTATCAATTTAATCTAATATCATTCTTATCGAATCACCCAATCAACTGATCCACTATCCAACCAAATCAATCCTTCAATCATCATTTAGGCATTGCATCCTAGATTTTAAATGCATCTTAGCCTACCTAGTAGTTTTGCACTTTCATGCCCATTTAGACTCGATCACAAGCCAAGAAAAAAATGGTAGAACAACAAGGCCAAGGTTCCCAGCCAAACATCCCACAAGATCCTAACAATGTTGCAAATACCACACAAGATCCCAACAATGATGCAAATATCCCTCAAGATCCCGATAATGGTGCATCATCATAGTCCAACACCGACGTCCAAAACACCTCACTGCTTGGAGACAAAAACATGGTCAATCAACCCAAAGTCACAGTTGATGAATATCTTAGCAATATCACTAATGTTTAGATGATAGATCACCTTCTCAATGAGCATGGGGATAAGATCCTCGCTACTTTGATTATGAAAGGATTCAAACCACCACCTGACTTTGATATGTCATAGTATACCACCACCCAGTCTCTTCCTACATCACAAGATCCACATACCTCACAAAATATTCTAGGAAATTCTTATGTACCTGAAGGTGCACCTATAGACAATTGGTATCATCCCGAGTTTGAAAATGTTGTAATCCATCAAGTTGCGAGTTATCCTCATCTTCAATCCACAACCTCTGCAGTGACACCTGATCCCAATGATCCATATGCCTATGGAATGTTGCAAAACATTTTGTCTGCTATGCCACTTCCACCACAACATCCTGGTCAACAACTTGTCAACATTGGGGGCACTCCCCTCCTCACTCTAATGCAACCTCCAGGATCTACACCTGCCAGAAATCTACTGCCACCACCACAAAATAATATCCCTATGTTTCAACAACCTCTCATTAATTTGCATCAATCCACTATGATGCAAGCACCACCACAAAAAACTGCTATCCCTTCGTAAGCACTGCCACAACATGTTGTTGTTGCTACTATTTCATCTCAACCACCCCATCAACAACCCAAATAGTAAAATGTCACTATCCTACAATAGAACATCACCATTCTACAACAAAACATTTCAATTCCTCAAAAACACATTATCATTCCTACACAATCCCCGCATCAAGTCACACAAACTGCTTCACAGCCACTGTAACCACCCCATAATGCTTCTGCAATAGTCACAGAACAACAACATATCCCATCTAGCCCACTTTATCAGTAGCTACCATAGTAGCAACAACCACCCCATCATACACATGTTCCAATACAAACACACAAAATTTTCATGCAATATATTTACTACCCATCTAGTACATACACCACTTATGTTGTTGTGTCCAATCCAAATCAAAATATTCATGTGATCAAATAAACCTCCCTTAAGTGGATTCAATCGCCTCCCATACACTACCTCTACAATCACACACAAACCCATACCAACAAAAGTTTAATCCACAACAACTTCCATACATCACTTAAACCCAATGTTGCATACAATTACTAATCCAATCCATACTATCACAATAGCCTCCATACCAACAGGTGTTTCATCCACATCCTATATGCAACAACAACAACCATCTTATTATGAGAGTCATCAATCCACATCTTAATATCAACAAATGCCACCTAATAAAATAGAAGAGTTTTACGCCCACTATCAAGAAGTCATGCACAATGACAATTATCTCATGAGATTGTTCCCTAGGAGTTTATAGGGAATAGCTCTTGATTGATTTATGGGTCTTAAAAAAGGATCTATCAAGCCCTTTGCACAACTTTCATAAGATTTTGTCTCTCACTTCTCCTTCAATCTGGAAAAGGATATTGATACCTTAGATCTCCTGAAGGAAAAGCAGCGAGAGGGAGAAACCTTTGTGAGCTATCTTCAAAGATGGTGAGCCCTATCCAATTGCATGAAATCCCCGTTATGGGAAAAGGACATGGTCACCTTGTTCATCAAAAATTCCCATCCGGATATGGCCCACAACTTTAGGCTCCATTGTGTTACAACCTTTGTTGAAATCGTAGAGAAAGGTCCTATTCTTGAAAGAGCCCTCATCACCAAATGACTAATCAAAATCTTTAATTCTGATAAAGAGAAATCATCCAGAGACAAACCTCGTTATTGGAACAAAAATAAAAATGTTGTCAATGATGGTGTCACTGACACTAAACACATTCAAGTAGCCCAGAAGCAACAATATCCACCTCATCAACAACCAATGTCTAATGCCATATCAGTGCCTCAAGGAGCACCTCGTCCATCCCAACAATCCAATCAGAATAATCAATGGAATGGAAAACGTCAATTCACTCAACTAGGAGAACCCCTAAGTTTCATGTTTAATATGCTTCTTCAAGCCAATTACCCAATTACATATCTTGTGACCAAGCCACCTGGTGAATCCAAACCTAAACCAAATTGGTTCAAAGAAAATGAATATTGTGATTTCCACAAGATTAAAGGGCATACGTTGAATAAGTGTTAGAGTCTAAAAACATACATCCAGGATCTCATAGATCAAGGTGGCATACATGTGGATGCCAATACGACACCTTCATCCAATGCTCAATTGCAAATATATCAAAATGCTTTCCCTAAGCATAACCAAGGTCCTAGTACATCAAATTCAAACCTAGGACCTAGCAATAGTAATGATAAAAATAACAACACCAACAACATCAGTTATAAAAATGTCCCATTCAATTACCAAGGTATTGTCATGCATATTGAACAAGTGGAACCACATGTATCTATGATACACATAAAAGGAAAAGATCCACAATGCATTGTCACCACCCATCGAACCCACATCACAGTCCCTAGAGCCTCTACATCCACTCATCCACAGCCTATGAATTCTCAATACAACATTCTTGATCATCTGGGAAAGACTTCGGCACATATATCCATTTTGGACTTGCTTAAGTCTTCCCCTGCACACCAAGAAATCCTAAATAAGGCCTTACGGGACACCCAAGTTCCTAATGGCATAGACCCTACACAATTTCAAGCATTGGTAGGGCACCTCTCCGCCACCTATCAATTGGGTTTTAGCCAAAATGACATGCCCTGCATCGACTCCAATCATAATCATCCCCTTCAGAGTGTGTTGGAATATTGTGCCTCAATCTCACAGGCTGAAACCTCTGGAAGAGCAAAGTCGATGTGACATTCACTCTGTCTAGCCGACTAGTAGTTGTTTAATCTTGTGAAATGTTCTAGTCGCTGTGACCTTGTTTCAGTCTTGCTGAATGGACCTATCACTATGACATGGAGACTCAGTAATATCTCTTGCCGACAGTTGGTTCCCTCATCAATGGTTATTCACTCGCAGCTATTGGGGAGACTTGAAAAAAAGGTTTATTGTCAGTATGTAGTCTTACTAATATGGAATGTCTCACCGACAGAGCTAAATGTGTTTGTTATTAGGTGTCTAGTGGATGTCAGGGAGACTCATAGCGACTGGAGTCATCGGTGTAACACATTTTCTTTGATATGAAGTCTTAGCAATGGAGGTATGTCTCACCGATAGTATGCACTCAGAGTAACATATGGTGGCTCGGTATGAAGTCTTAATGATGTGAGATGTCTTGCCGATAGCTTTATCTTGGAGGCATCGGGGTAACACTAAGGGTTTGTTAAGAACTCTTAGCGATGGAGAGAAGTCTTGCCAACTATTGTTTGGTGCTCGGTATGACTTGAGACTTCGGTGTAACCTCTTGGCAATAGCGGTAAGTCTTGCCGACTGATGAAAACTTCAGAATAACATGAAGGCTCAGTGTGATGTCTTGGAAAAAGATGGTAGTCTTGCCGATGGTAGGACATTCCGATGTGACTTTGGAGCTTCAGTATGATGTCTCACCGATAGCGATAAGTCTTGGCGATAGTGATACAAGTGATGATCATCAGTATGAGGTCTTGGTGACAAGGTGAAGTCTTAGCGATAGCTTTCAGGACTCAGTGTAACCTCTTGCCGATAGTAAGGACTCTTGGTGATATCAAATGCTGGCTTTGTGGCATTGGGGAGACATGGTTAGTGTCTCACCGACATGCCAACACAGGTTGAAATCCCTTGACCGATTGATGACTATCCTATGTGGTGTCTCATGGACCAATTAGAGGAAGCAAAATTCAAATGGTTGGCAGTTGGATTTTTGCAGTAGTTGCAACGTTGGAACTGAACTGTCTACAAGGAAAAATCTACGCTGGAAAGGAAACTTTCTTTGATGGGAAATTGCAGATAAGGATTAACAAAGGATAAAATCAGAGGGTGGTAAGATTCGAAGAGATCATTCTGAGTTG
>VDFB02139609.1:0-21433 GCA_007258455.2 Sequoia sempervirens | reverse complement strand
TTGATAATTTCATTTTCTCTTTTGATCAACTAGTTAATTAGTTTCTCTAGTAGTTTCAAGCCAACATCGAGCCAAATATTTCATTCAATGATCTCGTCTGATGCAAGCAGGGAACTCATGAGAAGTTAATTGATTTTATAGCTTGGTATCAAGCCATATTTGCTCAAATTTCTTATCCTCCCATTAGGATGGTCGATCAGTCGTGTTAGTCTCTGGAAAGAACAAGGCTATGGAAAACATGGTAAAATGTGGCAATTCAAGTCGCATTATAGCTCAAACTATTAGCCAAATTTGGATTCCTAAATTTCAACTATTAGCCAATTAGCGAATATTAGCCACTAAAAAAACATTAGTTGCAATAGATAAAAATACTATAGGACATAACATAACATTTACCAAATTATGAAAATCTTATAATAGTGTCTTACAAAAATTGTTGAAAGATAAAATAATAACTTTTCTAGAGATTTGACCAATGTCTGAGTCATATCCCCAATGGTACGACTCTTAAAAGTTATGTCAATACTACCAATTCCATGGACATGACACTGAAAGATGTGTTTATCTACTTCATGTGATACAAGACCACATCAATGACGAGACTATCTGCCTTGATGGTAGAAAACAAAAATAACAAATCTGTAGTGAAGCCAAACAACTAGCTACAGATCTACATAGATCCTTTCTCGTTGCACTCAACTAATTTTATTACTCCTTATTCATTGTCTTCTAATTTCACCCCATCTGAATATGTGAATGTAGCCTCATTCACTCATATTCCTCTTTCCAAGCATGTGAATGTTGTCCCTAACATTTCATTCAATTCACATGATCTGACCATAAACAAGGAGCTCTTTTTTCTTTATGTTCCTGCTCGTATCAATGGTAACATTATAACAAGGGTTATGGTTGATCCTTCGAGATGTATGAATGTTTTAATTGGGGAGACCTTGTTTATTAATAGTTTACATAAGGATAAATATGATGAATTATGGTCTACCCCTCGCACACATGCTGGGTTTCTATTACACCTATGCGCGCTATTTATTTGTTGGTCCTAGTAGGACCTAACTATGGAAGTCTCATTTGTCGTGATCCTAGAGTCTGACTTATTTAGGGTGAGGCTAGGTATTCCATGGCTAGCCTCCATGAATGTAGGCACTTTTGTGATCCACAAATTCCTAAATTTTCCCCACAAGGGTATTGGGAAAGTTGTTTAGGATATTGAATACAATCCACTAGTAGCACATGGGGGCTTCTCTCTTGACCAATTTTGGCCTGCCCTAGTTGGACATCTCCCTCCCAAGGGATAAATTTTGTATAGAGCTTATTGCAAATACAAGATTGGGGGCTCAGTGTCGAAGGGTGGTTTTCCCCCATCTCCTTATGTTACTTCCCTGAAGGCCTTCATATGTACATAATAGCATGCTTCATCCTCTGCCCCTCCAAAAGGGAAGGATAAGCTTTCTCTTTCCCTCTCCCTTTCTAGTTCTTCTACACCTTCAACTTCCTTTTCCCATCCTTTAGTGGCATCTTCTATTCCTACTACTGTGCATAGCACAAAAAAAGGAAAATCATCCATGTTGCAAAAGTCAAAGCCCCAAGTCTTTCAAATTTTTGTTTTACCCACATACCCTAACCCTCCCTGTATGGAAAGGAGAAGCATTCATGTGGGGTTGTTCCTACATTTCAGCCTTTGTGGCCTCCACCTATTCCTCTACCTGCTTCTAGAACATGGTAATGAAAGATGCGCATTGTTGAGACTTCTGTCTCTATTCCTCCTTTTGTGTGTCCTCTTCCTCCTCCTAAGGAGCCCATCCTTCCAATAGTGATGGTTGTGGAGGTTGCACTTGTGGTAGAGTAGGAGCATATGGCCTCTTCTTAGGTAGAGTCTTCTAATGCCCATAACTAATATAATTAGCTTTAAAAGGCTCTAACTAAGGAGCACACTGCTCTCCAAAAGAGTGGGGAGGAGCCTATTGTTTTTGTGTCTACTCCTATTTTAGTTCCTTTTGCTCCTATCTTTTCTTCTGCCTTAGTTCCCATTACCTCAATCCTTCTTTCAGCTTCATCCATAGACCTCGAAAAACCTCTCCCTAAAATGGTGTAGGTGTTCATTACCCCCTTGGTGGAGCCTCCCCTTCTTACTTCTCTTCTTGATATTTATCCTTTCTCATAGCTCGTGGACATGCCTCATACAAATGTGGTGTCCTTTGTGACTTTGTCTCCCTGTTCATCTACTTCTGCTTCATCTATGGTGATTCCACATCCTTCGATGAAGTGCAAGTCTAAGGATGACCTCGCTTCATGTGATAGTCATAATAATTTTTCATCTTCTCTTGGTTCTTGTTCTTCTTTGGCCTACTCTATCCTTGTGACAAAGGTGACCCCTACATCCCTAGAGCTTATCACTACCCTTTCTCCCAAGGTTGAAAATGACTCTCAAGTGTCTTCTCATCCTCCCACTCAGTTGACACATAACAATCCTAAAAAGTGCATGTTCAACTTGTTGGAGGACATATCAACTTTGTCCTCGATCTTTGCAATATTGATGACCTTAGTCTCACAAGAGCTTGGTGAGTTGGTGGGTACCACCCTTGCTATCCATACCCTCTAATATCATCCTCCCTCCCTTAAAATGATATAGATTGGGAGTAGGATGACCTACTGGTGGATTTGGATTAGGGTGGCACCCTTTTCTACATCTTTAGATTAGTTTTGTGTGATTTTTTGTGTTCCCTTATGCTTGTCTGTTTATGTTTATGCTCTCACCTAGAGGACCCTTTCTACCCTTGTAGGTGCTTGAATACATGAGAGAAACTCTGTTGTCACTTTCTTTCTTTCTTTTTTTATCATTCTTGCATATGTCATAATCTTGAATTTTCATATCGAGGGCGATGCAAAGTGTCAGGGCATTTAGGCCTTTTCCATGTTGACTTGATTTTTTATTTTCTTTATCTTCATGTGCTATTCTTCACATTCTTATACATTTGGGTGGTGATGACAATTCACACATATATTATATCTATCTATCTATATCTATGAGCAATTCTAACCCTGAATAATCATATCCCCCTATGCTCTTGATTTCTTCATCTCTACTTTTCTGCTTCTTGATGTTGCAGTTTCCATGTGTTGTCCCTCATGTGTGTGACAACATTTCATGAATATATCTCACCATGTATCTTGTGCCATGATGTTTCTTGTATTTCTTTTCTCTCCTTAGAACGACATGTGCTCCTTTGCATAGCACACATCATTCTAAGGGGGGCTCTCATATCTTCTTAATTTTCAAAAAGGTGTATTATTTCAAAAGGATTCCTTGACAAAAGAACCCTTTGATGAAAATTTGTTTCAAAATTTATTTCAAAAGGATTCCTTGATGTCTTGATGTCTTATATCTTGGCATCTAGCTTGGGGAAAACTTGACTAGACTTGTCTTGTCTTTTTTGTGACTATGTTGTAACGCAATTTGCAACATCCACAAGCCAATATTCTTGTTGTATGGACTCTAGCCATGCTATCCATACCTATCAACATCATCTTTATCTAATTAGATTATCTTGTATTGTGTCTATGGAATTTTTTATCATGTCTATTATTTTTCAATTTTTTTCCTAACATATTTGTCTGCAGCTAACATGTTTGTGGTGAGATTATAGTTGGCTTTGCAGGATCGAATACCCATGTCCTCTTCACATTCTAATAAATCTCCTTCCATGTTAGGTATACCAGATCGAAGTTTTGCTTCCTCTCCATTTTTGGTATATTCTCTTCAGTCTCTTTCTAATTTAGCTCTCACATGCTTTGACACATGTACTCACTAAAGTGGGGGAAAAATGTTATGGTGTAAAATTGCACCCCATTGCAATTTCCCATAACACCACCCTTACTTTAGCCTTATAAATCGATAATGATAAATCTTATTACTCTAAGCCTTTTGTCCCATTTGTACCTTGTAATTTTCTATTGGTGGAGGGAATTTTGACTAGGACGCTTCTATGTCATGCAAACGTCTGTACACCATGCAAATGTCCTTGACAGATTCTCGGGTTAGTGGGTATTGGGATGTTACATTTCCTATCACCCACGAAGTGTAATGCCCCTTGCGACTGTAGACCCACTTGAAAATGACTCTTTTGCCTGCAAACCTCCACTTTGAACCTACAATTCCATTCTATTCACTCTAATTTTCATTCTTGCAATTCTATCCACTTCACTCTCATTTTTCCACTTCATTCTTGCTCCATCACTCTTCCATTCTCTCTACACCATCATTCTTGCAAGTTTCAATATTTTGGAACTACACTCTTGTATGATCATCTTACGTTCTCGAAGCTCTCATCCTTCCTCTTGGCTTCTCCAAGCTTGTAGTAGGGAGAGTAATATTTATGTTATTGCACTATCATCTTTATAGTTAGCATATTGATTGTATTTTCATTTTCATACATCTTGTCTATTACTTTCTTTATCATTATTTTTACACTGTGGTCTATTTGGTTGTTCGTGGAGGTGGAAACACCAAAGCAAGGGTTTGACTAAGGCAAGCCTCAAAAAGAAGCCCCAACATTTTCTCATTTTTGTGTGTGTAGGATCTCGTTCATGTGGAGCTTGCGAGAGGCTGGACCTACCATGAGTTGGATATCTCTTTCCTCCTACTTGTCATTTTGCTTCAAGTTAGTTTATATTTCATTTAAAGTACTCTTCGTGTTGTACTTGTTTATCTTTTTACACATTTCTAGCATTTTGTTACTTTTTGTTAAACTATCAGATCCCAATATTCAGGTTGTTATCAAGCCTTGAGCATTTTGATCATGGACTCTTCTCTCTATCCATACAAAATGCCAACGTGTCCTTGAGATGACAGCGCGTTGTGCTATCATCTATTGCTTGCACTGCCATCCTCTAGCTGAGAGTCGGTTAGTCCATTTCTTGAAACCTTCGTGGTTTGTTCACATGATCCCTAGAGTCCTTCCTCCATCTTGAAAACCTAAAAAAATAGTCTAGATTTTCCTTCATTTTCCACCCTATCTCTCAATATTTTTCATTTAGGTGATCGAGGGAAATTCGCTCCCTTAGACCCCATTTTTCTTAGGACTTGGGAGTAGTGAATCCCCTCCTTCATAATAAGTATCTTAGTTAAATTTTAAGAGTGGAAAAGATATTTTAAAAACTAACTATCAAAGAACTAAAGACTTTAGACTACATATACATCGTAGGAAAATCCAAGTGCTTCAACTATAAGTGGCCTCTTTTTGGATCCCATGCACAAATTGATTATAAAATATAATTAAATGAATCTCAAACCAAGTACATATTTAATTTTATATAGACGTGTGTATTTACAATATCTCAAAAGAAATGACATTTTTTTTCATTTGCAACTACATCTAACAAAAATCCCCTTTTCTATTATGCTTTGATGGATCTTCGTACCCTATTCTAAAGCCACCATTTTTCATAAGATGGGAGGACACTAGCAAAGATCATAAAATTTGGCTTTTCACCTACCACTTGAATTTTCTCTAAAGTTTCCAATATTGTTTCATTTCCAATTTTATGTATACCCTACAATCATTGTAGTCCATAAGACCACATCTCTTTGAGGCATATTGTCAAACAATTTAATTACCTTGGGTATTCTTCACTATTTTAATACATATCTATCAGGGAATTTACAACTACAACATGTAAAAGAAACATTGTGATTTATGCTTTGATGAAAGTTAAAATCAATTGTCCTTGGACTCATTTTCAAGTTTTCTTTAGGATCCTATCTCAGAAAACATCATATATAAACTACCAAAATGAGATTTTATTTGTTATGGATAATGAAAGAACCCCATATTCTAAATTTTCCATATTTTGTTATGATAATAAATAGTTGGTTGTCCCCCACTCATGAATAATTATACTACTATAACAAATCATTTAATATCACTAAAGTAATGCAATAAGAATAACACATAGCATTGAAGTATTTGCAACCCTCATCCACTATATTTTTTTTGCAAGCTAGTAAAACACAAGTAAATAATATAGTTAGGTGGGTTTCCAATTTGTCATATTAGTTCAAACAGCTTGAGATTATCCATAGCTTTCTTCAAGATAGCTTGTCAAATAGTTTGCATGTCTTGTTTGGACTTCTATATTTTGTATACATCTCCATTAAGGTACATGCAACTACAAAATCTAAGAAAAGTCCAATTTTAATTATATTTTGATGGGTGTTGATGCCTTATTCTAAAGCTCCCATTTTGACATAAGCTAGGAGGATGTTGGCAATAGTTGTGGAGATAGACCTTACACTTGCCAATTACTTTTGCTTTAAAATTTCTAGGACTTTTCATTAAACCCATTTTGTACACATCCTACAATTATTCTAGTACATGAGACCACGTCTCATTAAAAAAATTCAAATAGTTCACATGTCTTATGTGTGCTTCCACATTTTACATATACATGTTTACCAAGGCACTTGAAACAACATGGGACAAAAATCTATTTTTGCACAAATAGGGAGGATGAACACAAAGGTTTTGAAATCTAACTTTGCACCTTCAACTTGTATCTACTTAAAGTTTTTGAGTTATTGTTGATAAACCCATTTTTTGTATATCCTACAATTATTCTATTCCATGAAATTGTGTTCTTTTGAGGCATTTTGTCAAATAGTTCATATGTCTTATGTATGCTTCCACATTTTGTATATATATGTACCAAGACATTTACAACTATAACTTTAGACAAAAGTCCCCTTTCCATTATGATTTTTTAGATGTCCATACCTTGTTCTAAAGCTCTTATTTTTGTGCAAGCTTGGAGGATGTTGGAAAATGTGATGGAGACTACTTGTATACCTCCCAATTGTATTTGCTTAAAATTTTCCAAGACCTTTTCAACCAAATTATTTTGTCCATGTACAATAATCATCACATTCCATGAACCTGCATTTTATTTGGGAGATTTCATTAAAAAATCATAAAGCTTCATCAAGAGCACTTTGTACATTTGTGCATATCACACAATTATGACATTCCAAGGGAACACACATTTCAAGAATTATATTAAACACTTCACGTTCTTTTTGTACACTCTCACTTCAAATACATTTCTACGAGGACATATGCAAGTACAACATCCAACAAAAATCCCCTTTCCATTATGCTTTGACAGATGTCCATATCCTATTCTAAAGCTTCCATTTTGACAATGACTAGGAGAATACTAACAAAGATTGTGGAATTTGGCTTTACACCTATCCCTTGCATTTGCTCAAAGTTCCCAATTTCTTGTCTGTAAACCTATTTGTACATTTCCTACAACCATGATAGTCCATTAGACCACATCTCTTTGAAACATTGTTTTGTATATTTTTCAACATTTCAAATATATATCTATGAAAACATTTACAACTAAAACTAAAAAGAAAAGAAATTGTGATGAATTTTGATAGTGTTTGGTCAACTAATCCTATACCATAAAATGTCATAATAAAACTTGATTTGTTATAGACAATACAACTACATCACATTTTAGATTTTTCATATTGATTGGTGTTGACCAATGCATGAACAATCCATTATAAGTTGGAAAACAAACTCTTTCCTTGTCCAAAGGCCTTAAATTTTCTCTTTTGAGTCTTTACTTTTCATTAGTATAAAGATCTTACAAAAATTAAAAGAAACCAGATGATATCAGGTAACAGCAAGCTCTAAGCAATAGATGTGTGTTGCAAACAAATCAATTTTGTTTAACTCCATATCTTTCAAATATGAGGGAAAACAATTACACTAAATTGCATAGATTTTATGCCAAAAGGGATATTACCCATAAATGGGCATATGTGCACCAACTATGATTTCCAATAAAACTTAGAAGGCAGGCCAAGACCAGAATAATTAGGAGCAACAAGAGTATATCTGGAAATACCCAGATGGGAATAACTATGATTTTTAATTAAATTAAAGAAATGTGGTTCACAGAATGTGATGATTATCATATTACACAATAAAATAATCTGACCCATAAGGTCCGGGAATTGTTGCAAATACTTATTTCCTCGAGTGTAAGATGAGAAATGGGTACGAATGCCCCATGGACAAACAATCATAGAAACCTGACATGCTTCCATCCTGCATAAGCACCCAATTTGTAGGTCAAGGGAAGAAAGGGTTTGAAATGGTGATGATTTAACGTTTATTTGATCCTGGAATTACTTAAGGCAAGGGAAGGGTTCATTGCACATGGAGGGGAGCTACAAACATTAAATGAGGGGTTGGAAAAGGGTAACTACTACTTGGAAATGATAAAAAATTATAGATGAAGGGGTAAAAAAATATGACAAATGGAAAACACATGAGCATAGGGAAAAACAAAAGGATAAGGAAAAAACAAGAGAATGTAAAGGGTTAAAGGGGGTAAACAAGCATAAGAAAGAGAAAAACTAAGATAGATGTGAAACATAATAAAAGGAATTGTGAAGTATGGAACTTCTATTGTTACATTTTTCTCTCACTTTAATTAGCTAATGAATCTCAAAGGGGAACAAGTACAAAGTACAATAAGTCATACATAATCAAGTAAATACCAACGACACAATACCATTGAAGAGATATACACGTCTTCAATTTGTTCTTGATCTTGTTCAAGTGCATGTGCCAATTAGTTTAAGGGGAGGAAATATTCTACATCTCTTGCTCATGCTTCTATTTACTTTATCTTGATCATTACTATGATGATTATCCTATCTTCTAGCTTGGGACTAGATTTGTTTCTTATTCAATTAGTTGGTTACTACATAACAATGGATAATATTATCAAATTTTTGCTTTTTATTTTAGCCTAGCTTGGTTCCATTTTGGGTGGAAACCACATATATCTAAGGGTGGCAACCATGTAGCCATTATCATAGGTGGTCAACATGTAACGAAATTTTTTATTTTACCTTTTTGTCTAGCATGCCCCTATCTTAGGTGGTTACCTTACAACATTTATCATCATGACCATCAACTAGTTTCTAGTTTCTAGTCCACCTTTGTCAAGGCACCTCTTCATAGGTCCAATCACTTTCCTCATTCTTTTATGGAGTAAATCTTCATAGATTCCTCCTTGCTTTCCAAATATGATATATTTATGTATTTTAAGTATTTTCATATACATACATGATATGGAAAACATGTTTCCTAGTCTATACTTAGATAATGTGCTTTCCCCTACTATTTATGTGTCTAATATTTTTATTTTATATTTATGTGTTGTTAGTTTTTCTCTTTTATTCATAGAGTCACTAATTTCTATGAATGCTTTATAGGAATAGGCACATGCACTTGAACAAGATCAAAAGAAAAATATTGAAGACTAATAGATCTTTCCTATGGTACTGCATCCTTGGTATTTACATGATTGTGCATGATTTATTGTACTTTGTACGTCTTCCCCTTTCTACTATATTTCACATCCATTTTAGTGTTGACCTTTCTTATGTTTGTTTACCCATTTTTAACCCCTTATGTTCTCTTAGTTTTTCCTTATCCCTTTTTTCCTCTATGCTCATGTGTTTTTCCCTTTGTCATGTTTTTTAACCCCTTCATCTATACCTTTTTATCCTCTCTGAGTAGCAGTTACACTTTTCCAACCCCACATTTAATGTGTAACTCCCTTCCATGTGTAATTTAACCCTTCCCTTTCCTTCCTTAAACATTACATTCCATGGATCATATAAGCATTATTTCATCACCATTTTATGGCCCTTTCTTCCCTTGACCTTCCCTAGAAAATTGAGCCTTATTGGATGAAAGATCATTTCTATAATTTCTTACACCCATGGGGGAATTTGTAACCTTTGTTCATATTACCACCAAAATAAAATGCAAGACTCATTAATTGACACCTAATACACATTCACTTTCCTCTTGCCCAAGTACCAACTAGATAGCTATAAATAAGCCTTTCTTATCCTTCATTTTGGAACTACAATTCTCAATCCCTCTATTATTTCTCTTTTATATTATATTGCATTTATGTCTTTAGAAAATTACAACTTTGGAGCATTACTATAGCTAGATATTAGAGATTTGCAATAATTTTTGGAGACTTGTGGACATTTGTGGAAGAATTTTTCTCTCCCTATGTTTTACTTTCTCTTTCTATTACCATGTTCAAAAATTTCCTTTCCATTCCCATTAGGTTTTTTCCTATTTTTACTAATTTATACCATTATCCTTCTTCCCTCACTCCTCTTCATCATCAAACTATTTCCCACCCCTTCTGTTTCTATTTGATGTCACTTTTCATTCTCTCATTGTCTCTTTCCACCTCCTAGCTCATTTTTTTCCTTTTGTATCCAATTGAGGATTCATTTATATTTTTTCATTTACATGCTTATCATAGATTAGATTTTATTTCTATTCTCCACTACAATGTTTATGTGAACCTTATTTAAACACCCATTAGGGGAATAATCATGGTAGACTCCCTTTTAATCATTCCATTTTGTATAGTTAAAGTGAAATTATAAGTCAATTACAAAACTTTCTAGGTAGATTGGACTCATTATGCAATAGAAAGAAGAGATCCATAGAATATTTCCAACAATCCCAAAAATTTGGGTGTAGTTCTCGTGTACCCTACATGTGTTTTTTGGTTTTACCTTGTGTCAAACAACATTGAAACTTCTCTTATAGCCTTTCATAGGTATTGTAGGCTAGATACAATATTACATAATTAATTTTCAAGTGTATTCAATCTTATTTGCATTATTTTCCTTCTCTTTCCATCCATGTTTTTAATAGTTCCATTGTCCCTATTTTATTTCACTTTTTATTCTAATTTGATTAATTTTGCATAAGATAAAAGTGCTTAGGATATCAATACCAATTTTATCCAAAAAAAATTAACTCATTTGGAGAAAAGATCACATCTATAATTTCTTATTTCCTTGGGGGTGTTGTTGACTTCAAGTCATTTACATTGGGTCTATTGTATAATTGATTACACCAATGACCTAGCATCATATTTTAATGAAATTTGGTTTATGTTCTCATAAATATATCAGCAATCCATTTCCAACATTAATTTAGTCATATTCTGGGTGAAAAATTCCTAGTCCTTTAGTTCCATTTTTTTTGTATTTCTATTTTTAAGTTTTTGTTTATGTGTCATGTCTCTTGTCTTTTTCTAACCCTACTATAGTGTTAGTTAATTAGGGTTAGATTAGGGTCAAAAGTATTAATTTTTACTAATTATGTACACTTATCAAAAATAATCTAAGTATTCTCATCTTGTTTCGTTTAGGTTTTTTTCAATTATATGGATGAATTTTCTACAACATTTCTATTTGGTGATCAAATATAAGAAGGGAAGTAAAAATGTATTGGTAGAAATGTTATCCAAACCACCGATAAAAATCATGTATTAACTCTAGGTATAATCACACAATTGAATCCATTTACTAGAGAGTCCTATGAGGAAATATGAGTATGAGTCAAGTTTTGGAGAGATGTACAAACGATTCTAAGGGAAAAGGGTTATAAAATAGGGTGAATGGATCTACCTCAAGGATGGTTAGGAAAATTATGTGTGTCAAATACTTAAAATATTCTATTTATGAGGGATGTGCATACCTATAAATTAACATGTCATTTTAATGTTGGAAAATTTGTGACTCACTTACAAACGTATGCATGTGATCCTTTGAATACAAATGGAAGTATCCATATTCATCCAATGATGCAATTTCTATCAAACTTATATGTCCAAGATGTAGAAAGATGGAATGTGCACACCTCTATTGATGTCTACTAGACTATGAGAAAGTATTTCTGATGGATTTTATGGGTGTTTTATTAGCTAGAAAGAATGGTAATTGTTAGCAAGAAAAAGAGGAAACACAACATGAAGTTTAGAGCCCTAAGTAATTTACATGTGTTGTATTTATACCCCAGACTCAGTTATCCAAAGGGAACAAGGAGTTAATCTAAGAAGAGCCTTAACTAGTTAACATAATATTGAAACATAGAGCATTAATAATACATAACATATAGTTTATGGAAATTCAGTATATTTGTAATATCAAACATCATTCATGTACAATCATATGGTCTTATTTCCATTTATGTCTTCTTATTACATTCTCTATCTCATATATATTAGATATTACATATCTCTCATATCATCTTCCCCTTTGCTATATTATATCTTTAGCTATACAAATATATATATGATGGGAAGTGACCTATTCATACTAATCCTAGTCTACATGATGTACTTTTAGTTTGGGGATCCACAAGATCTTTGTGGTAAAGTATGATAGGATCTGCTATGGTTGTTCCTACAATACTATTTCCTTGCCAACATCATCCCCTCTTTCAAAATATTGGATTATCCTTGAGCCAACTCTACTATGGAGGAAGAATCCCCTTATAAATTTCTTTGAGATTAGAAAAAGTGTAATCTCATTGTGCCTTAGCTTGCTATAATTGTTGACTCTAGACCCGGATTTGTGTGAGTAGATGCTCTGCCTTCAGAAGGGTTGTAGGAATTTGAATCTATTAGCCTATATTCTATGAATCATTTATACACCTAGTGATGTGAGCTAACTGTAGGCTTACGACCTCCCTTAGCTATTGAAATTTGTGTCTTGTCTAATCTTGTTGATATTGGTGCTATTGAAATTGAGCATGTAAGGAATCTATCTATTCTTGATTTTTTCTATCTACAGATTCCTATAGAGAATCATATGAGGTAACCACATACTGAATATTCTTCTCTATCTGATCCATTTGTGTTTTCATAAGGGTTGTAATAGTGGGCCATTCTAGGAAAAATTGGTAGAGGGGAATTGATGTAACCCTCAATATTATTCAGTGTACTAAGATGTGATTCCAAGGTGGAGTGGATGATGTCACACTATTTCTTGTTCTCATCCATTCTTATCTTCTACAACTCCACCAAGATCTATTACCACATAGTGCTCTTCTACAATTGAGTATATTGTAGGACTCCATCCACCAATATCTTCAATTGCACCGCAAGGGGTTGGGAAGAGTTCCCTTGTAGCCGAGGGAATTTTTATTTAATATCCTTCACCAAATATTCTAGCTACTTTGAGCTACCTACATGTTGCTTCTAAATTTCCTCCCTTGCTCTTTGGTGTAGGAGATCCCCTAATTAAAATTTGTTAAGATAGGATTAAGATCAACCTATGATCCCACTAGTGGGAGTTGGAGTAGTTTTAGTGAAGTCACTGGTTGTATTTTCTTTTGGTGGGCCAAAAAGTATTTGAGGGATTGCATGGGCGAGGTAGCACAGGAAGAAGGGGTATTTGATGTTTGTGGAGGAGAAGGTATCCTATGGTTTGTAGGTAGTGACTTAGAAGAAGTGGCCTTTGCATATTTTTCTTCTTCCTCACAAATCTCTTGGTTGGCTTTTGTGATAGCTTCCTTAATCCCTGTTTGAATATGATTGGCTATTTTTGTTTTTCCAAACATCAACTTATCAAGCCTTTGTTTTTATCATAACTACTTGGTTTGAATTTTGATGATCTTCTACTTCTAGGTAGGAGTAGCGATAGGAGCTACCTTAACAATTGGTCTCTTTTAGCTTTTCTTCTTCTTTTGATACTTGCTCCTTTCTAATTTATGTGCAGTATCCAATGGAGGTGAGAACCTATCCATAAGGTCTTCTAATGTGATGTTAGAAGCTACCATATACCATAACAATTCCTTTGAGCTATTATTGTTTTATTGTGAACCACTATATCATCATAGATTTAAAATTTCTAGGCTAGGAAATCTTTCTAAAATAGGTTACTATACAAGTGATCTCCATCCATTGGAGGGTTTGTTTGAGTTTTCTTTAGAGATTCCTCTTGTGTGATCTCTTCTTTTGGAGTGCCTTTTCCTTTCTTCTCTTATTTTTCTTCTCCGTACTTATTTGTAATAATGCTTTAGAGGCCTCTTCCTTTGATGGCTTCGTCTACGGTGGTATGGTAGGTAGTCTCCTTTTAGGTCTTCTCATTCTATCTTCAATTTGTGTAGATTCAATAGGTGAAGCTCTAATCGATGTGTTTGAACCTCCATAGAGTGGTTGTGCTTTGTTCCTCTGGCTCTTTCTTAGGGATGCCCCATTTCTCCCCTATTTTCTCTCTATTTTTATCAATGTACTCCACTTTATTTTTTGCCACATTATCCATAAACTCTTGGTATGTTGTGAATTTTTCTACCTATGGATCCTTAGGGAGGCTAAGAAGTGTGGCTACGTAGAAATATATCTTTGCATCTTTCACCTCATAAGGTAGCCTAGGGATCCAAGAGTTCCATGGTTCACTTTCTTTCATAAGTGTGAAGTCTTTATGGACTAGGAAGACAATTGTGTCCATATATTTGTGGATCATTTTGTATGATATATGTTCTTTATCTTGTATCTTTTATTGGAAGGACTTGAAAATATCTAGTATGTAGCAATGTAGGAGGTATCATCATTAAAGTTTTGTACATGCTCTTGAATTTGTGTGGAAATTTCCCTAGTAGTGTCCCACACTTTCCCCACAAATGTTGGTAATTCACTTATGAAATAGAATGCTAAGTAGATAGTCGGTGTACCATACCATAATTGATAATGAGATTGTTTGGTGTGTTCCAAATTCTCTAGTAACTCCTAATGTAGTACCTTTCATAATTTGATGTATTTTCCCTCCACCGTGCCAGTTGATATATTGCATAAATAGAAGTTGTGATGCCAGAATCCTCTTTGTTGGTGTAATAGACCTTATATGTGATGCCCATGGTAGCATATTTTACTACCAAATTTTTAATCTTTGTTACATCCAAATTCCTCCTATCATAGGTGGCCCCAGTTAACTTAGTTACATGCATATTCTTTATGGATTTATTTAGTGGCACTTCCTCATGTGAATATAGCCCTGTGATGACTTCAATGGCCTCTTTTATTATCTTGTAGGGCTGGTCCAAGTAGAAGTACTCATTGTGGATCTTACACATAATTATACAGACCCATCATTCTTCTTTGGTGAAGTTAGGGAACTATCTCCACACATCGAGCATGTTGTGCCAAGTAATTTTGGGTTCTGGCTTGTAGCAAGGTATGCCTTAGGGTTTCAAATTTAGTGTGGTCTATCTTTGTTAAGGGTTCATGTGTGTATTTATGGATGTCTTCCACATAGATTACATTAGTAGGGACTTTAGAGAATGCTCCATCTAGGTTTGTCTCCATGGATTTGTAGGGGAATTTTTATATTTAGGCCTTGGATTTTGAGAGATATCAACAAGGATGGGGGCTTCCATTATTGTGTAGGAGATAGAAATACGAAGGTTTGAAACTAAAGTATGGAAGAGTGCAAGAATAGAGACTTAATATGATATCGGATTAGGTTAAATGACAAAAAAATTAGGCCCAACAATGCCTTGCAAGTGTTGAATGGTTCCTTCATCTCCATTACCTCAAAATCTACTAGTTGTTTAAGGCCATTTATATTAAATTTTACATTCTCCCGTGTTCCTCGTGTCCCCATACTTGATCATCTACTAAGCTTATGTTAAATGGAGTTTTGACCATTTTGGGTCGGCCTACTCTAGACCAAGTGGTTTTCGAAATGATATTGGGTACCTAATTCTACCATGACATGTTTCACCTTAACATCGTTGAGATGTGTGTTAGCAGAGGGCCATTCTTCTAGCTCTAGTATTCTATAATTTTATTGATTTGTGGTTTTTATTCTTGTTCCAATATTTAGCTATTTATTTTAGTTTAACCAACAAATCTTTTTGTTAGGCCAATATATTCAACATTAGTGCTTCTTGGGAGAAGCAAGTCACATCTTCATTTTCCTATTGTATGATATGTTGCTTGGAATTTTCTATTATCTTGTCATGTTTTTATTTATTAGGTCAAAAGTAATCATATTTTTCTTCCTCCAAATCAGACTCTTCACTGATTTCTTCAACAATATTTCTCATTTCTACCGATATTTGTTCCTTTGTGGGTTAATGTCAAAAATTTGTTTTTCTTGGTGTTTAATTATTTAGTTTTTGAGGTCTACATCTAATATTCTTCTCTGGAATATCCCCCATTTGAGGTATGTGATGACTAGTTATCTAGTATCTTGCATCCTCTTATTCCCTATAGGGGATTTCTCCTTATCACCCTAGCACCATTATTTCCCTACATTTCATCACTTTTGGAATGTGGTAGGCATTCTGAAAGTATTGTTGTGCCCTTTCACATTTGAATAAATCTTATCATCACCACAAAATGTGTAATTCTTAATCTTCTCTAACCAACATTTGTTGCAAAATTTCCAATTTTACCACATTTATAACATGTTTCATCATCTCTCCTTCAGTCATTCCTTTGGAATCCTCTTCGTCCTCTATAATTGAATTTTCTATCATCCTCTATATAGTTCTATGAAGGGTTGTTTTACAATGCATAGGTGTTCCTTTCATTTCTCCATGGAGGTTGTTTGTATCCTCCATCATTAGTGTATTGGGGTCCCTCTGCAAGGCCTTTAACATATGCCATATTCTTATCTATCTCCCTATCATATTCATGATGCAACAAACATCTATGGTCTAGATGGTCTTCATCTTTTCAGAGGTGTAGATGATTAGAAGCAAATTTTTTTATAGGATGACTATCCCATTCACAATACAATGAATTTAATTTGGACAATGTTGTTTTGAATTCTACTTGGACATCAATTTCTTTTATTTTTTCCTTGTGCTTGGGGGAACTCATTTCTTAGGTTCCCTTCCCTTGAATAATATGAACACCAAATCTCTTGCTTAATATTTTTTGCTTCTTCTTGGGCAATAATACCATGTTACAATGTCAACTATTCTAGATCGTCAATTGTAATTTCTCAAAATCCTATTTTTGCCCATCCTTGTCTGTATTCCTCCATGGTTGGGCCTCAATGTTGTAGTACATGGTGATGACATCCATGTATGTGTCCAAGGTCCTCCCATCCAATGCTTCTCTAATATCCTACAAACCAAAAATGAATCATTCAAACTTTTGTCTTTTAGTTAGGGGTTCTTCCAATTGCTGGTATACTTCCTTAAATCTCTCATCATATGATTTCACTAATTCATCCTCCTTTTGTACTAGTTATCTCATCTTTCTTACACTTTTTGTTGGGATATTCAGAGTATCAAAGTTAGCTAGTAAGTCTTTCTTCACCTCTTCCCATTCCTTGTCATGTTTTGAATGGGTATTTTTGTACTAATCCAATTTATCTTTCCATAAGGAGGCCAGAAATTCTAGGAGTTTAATTTGTGCTCTTCTATGTTCACCTTGTCCACAATGATTCTAACAAGAAAATATGTTCCACAACCTTTGTGGTATCTTTTTCGAACAATGGTAGTTTAAATTTTTACTCCATTTTGGTCTCCTTCTTCTCTATTTTGGGTTTGGAGTTGTCGAGTGTTTGTAATGATTTTCACTAGAGGGTTCTTATGTTCTCTACCCTTATCTCTCACCAATTTTATCTCAAAATATTCTTCTCCAAGAATTTTTTTCCAATTTGATGCACTTTCCTCTTGTTTTCTTGTCTCTTCTTTATGTGGTACTTTCTCAATTGAAATCCTCCTAGTCTTATGACATAGGGGATGGATCCTAGTCCAAGGTTTGTGCCTCCTCATAGAACCTCTTCATTTTATTATTTTTTAATGATATATAATTAGTTAATTAACATAATTATTCTCCCAAGTTAAACATGTCTTTCTTTCTTTTTCTCTATTTCCTCTTGTCTTAATTTCTTTACAATTATGTTAACCAATTATTTTAAATATTCTTCTTGAATGGGAAATACTTTATTTGGAGTTTTAAGGAATTCGAGGAATCTATCATCTAACTTATTTGTTGTGTTTGATAGATTTATTTTGATGATCAAAATTTTGGAGAGCTGTAGTAGGGATGGAGCCTTCATGCTACTACAACCTCCTAACAATAGCTTCTTAGATTTCAATGAGCCTACATGCATGCAAATACCTTGCATGTGTAGGAACCCTCATCACATGGGTCCCACCTATGATATTCAACCATAAATTGACATAGCAAGTTATCATAGCTGACTTTTATAGCTGTCATAGATCATCATGGCAAGTTGTCATAGTCTGTCATAGTGCATGACATAGCAACTTATGATAAATGCTATCAATCTAGCCTAGAATATAGGTCCTCCAAAGTGGATGCTTATCTCCACAAAAATAGCTTACAACATTCACATGTCACCTTCCATGTAGGATGCCACATCACCGATGGATCCTATAGAGTGACTACATAATTGGTAGGCAAATAAACATTAGGAAATTAAATATTAACACCTAATAATCAAATCAAATGCTAGGACTTTAAGGTTGAGATACCCTAATCCCAACAATCTCATGAATCTATGTTGTTGTCCAAAAGACTCATATACCATTCTTACACTCTCTTTCAATGAGTACACAAAGTTTCATGAGGTTAAGAAAAATGATTGAAGTAAAACAAACATGATAAATGTATAAACACACAAATCTTGTCTCAAATCACCTTCAAAATCCATGATTGAGCTAGAATAGGATGCACCCAAAGCCTATTGATATGCTCTAATAGATAGAATGTGTATCTCAAGAATAATTTTAGCATAACCTTGTTGAAATAGAGATTGTGGAAGAAAAATAGCAACATAACTGACTTGCAAAAGACTTTTTGAAAATGGAGGATGAAAGCTTTTATTTATAGAAATAGGTTCAAATAGATGAAGGGCTAAGATCTTTCCACAAGATCAAGGGATCATGTTAAGAGGTTATCTCAAGCAAGAGATAAAGGACAAGTGTCGTGTGAGGGTTAATTGAGTGGAGACAAAATAATGGAGATTGGATAAGATTATGGGAGATTCTAATAGGATCCAAAAAGAGACAAATCTTTGACTTTTTCCCATTTTTAAGGAGGTGGGAATTTAAAATTATATTTTATTGATAGGATAGAGATGGCCTCATGTAAATTCAACTAAAAAGATGACATTTGTCCCTAACTAATTTAAGGAAGAAGATGTGAAGAATTATTTGGTGAATGTGTAGGCATGCACATGTGAAAGAGGTGACACATGACAGGTGATGACAAGTCTAGCTTTTGAAGAATTTTAAATTGGGAAAAAGGTTAAAGGAGGATTAGAAGAGGATTAATTAATAGGTTTAGAAGAATTAAATGGTGAGGACTAAGGTTGATTTAATTAAATTGCATATTGTCTCTATAATTCGATACAAGAATGTTGGAAATAGGATGCCATTTAATTGAAAATCCTAAACATTAATTATTCCATGTATCTCCTAGATTCTTGGAATGTGTTCAACACTAAGATTAGGATGAGATTAATTATTTGGATGAAATAAATCATGAAATTGACATTTTTAGTTATTCCTAAATAATAGGAGCATGTGGGTGCACACATGGTAAGGTGACACTCACCTTGAGTTCAGTTAACTATTTAGAGTAAGAGATAACACTTCTGAATGCATGTAATGATCCTAGGATTTAGGATTTGATGTTTGCATGTGTAGGTTCAGCTTCAACAAATGTGAGGATCAGCTCAGCCTACCCGCCAGTTCACCAAGTGGTCTGCCATCTCTGCATGCATGTTGGTTATTTGAGTTGCATGTAGTTACTCTCAGCTAACTTGGAATGCATGGCTAATAACTTGAGCCAGTAATGTTCATGGACTGCCTCTATTACTGTGGATGACCATTATTGCTGAATGGTATTGATAAATGTTTCAGCTAACAAGAAATCACTTGGAGCCAACCTGGGCACCCAAGATGCTTTCTTAGATTTACCTCTTTTGCATGTTGAGATATTTCTGAAGGCTCAGTTAAGTAGGATTACTTATGGGCGCCAACTTTGTGGAAGAGCTTTGGAATTATCAACAAAATGAAGGTTGAGTTGTGACTTTAGTTTGGGATGCCCAAATGGATGAAGCACATGTTTTAGCATTATTCTTCATAGGATAACCCTATTTGCATGAGATAGGTGTACCTTTTAGGGATAGGTCTTGTACATTGTAATTGTAACTCATGTTGAGTTTACAAAGCTGATTAAAGCATATATATCTCTGCCAAGTTGAATAGAGTTGTGAGAGTTTTTTATTGTTGGTTGTGAAGAAGATTGGTGAAGACAGAAGAAGCATTCTCAAGCAAGAATTGGAGCTATTGTAATTCAGAGATTGAATAATAGAATAATTCTTGGTGGATTTTTTTTCCGAAAGGGTTTCTCCATGTTATATCTTGTGTAATATTTCTAATATCCTGTCTAGTTCTATCACCCTTTGTCTACATTCTTCAACATGAAATGGATTAATCAAGATAACCACCTACAAAGGATATATGTAACTGTGCTAAAAAGCTTATTTAGATCAGCACATTAAAGTTTTACAAGAGTATTGGTTTTCAAGAAAACACACCTCATTTTTCAACATTTGGTATTAGAGCCGAGGTTGGTAGAGTATTGGATGCCTTTCTTAAAAAGATTGGAAGTTTTTTGGCTAGTGAGAGCTTTTATTATTTTTTTTATTTGCTGATTTTGGAATTAAGTTTTTTTACAATGAATTCAAGGTTAGATATTGAAAGGTTCAATGGATCTAACTATGAAATGTGGAAATTAAAAATGGAAGATCTTCTTGAAGAAAGAGATTAGTGGTTAGAGGTTAATAATGAGACAAAGACACCTACAACTATTTCAGATGAAGATTGGGCTAAGTTAGATAAGAAGGCAAGAAGAACAATTAGGTTATCTATTGCTAATGTTGTTCTCTTAAATGTTTCTGATGAAACCATTGCATATAAATTATGGAAGAGAATATGGGATATTTATCAATCTAAGATTCTCACCAATAAGTTGTAACTGAAAAGGCAGTTGTATTCATTGAAACGCAGCATGATGAGTCCTGCTGCACAACATTTAAATGCTTTCTAATTCTAATTCTTTTTAGCCAGTTAGCACTTGTAGATTTAAAGCTAAAGGATGAGGATAAGTGCATTTTATTACTTTGTTCTTTACCAGATTCTTGGTAAAATCTAATTGTTGCAATTAGTGGTAATGGTGTAGATCCAAATATGGACAACATTATTCCTACTCTCCTATCAGAGGAGATGAGGAGGAAGTCTAAGGAGGAAATCCAAGATTCCTTGTTTGTAAAAGGCAGGCCTAAGAAAAAGGAGCCCATGGGAAACAAGGGAAGGGTAAGTCAGAAGGATAGAGCAAGGTAAAGTGTTGGAACTGTGGGAAACCGAGACATGTGAAGAAGGATTGTAAGAACAAGAAAGAGAGTTCTGATTCTTCTACAAAGGAATCCTTGGATGATAGTAATGATGGATTGGTTATTTTAGCTAATATTGTTTGTGATAACTCTTTGCTTCATGTTTTAAAGTGATCT